>JBBPBX010000265.1:20086-140915 GCA_038048925.1 Garcialebias charrua
TGTCATGCCAACTAGTTTTAGCGATGTTACATGTTGTCCGGAGCGGAAACAGCTGATCAGTCACGTGACGTGAATGTTCGCTGCGGCAGAACTGAGTCGGCTAATCTGTTTCCATCTGTCGTTTAGCCGACTCAGCTCTGAATCGACTCCCCAAAAACTACCTCAAGCGAGCGTATAAACTTTAGAGCGACTTAGAGGAAGTTAACTCGAATTATGCCGTTTCCATTTAGCTTTTCTGATGCGATGCTTCATAATGCGCGTCTAGAAACCTTGATGGAAACACGCCTACAGTAGTCCAGACGCGATGATACAAAAGCATGAATAATTTTCTCTAGGTCAACTCTGGAGACCATAGGTCATATTTTAGAAATGTTTCTTAAATGAAAGAAACAAGAATGGGAAATTGTCTTAATGTGAGACTCAAAACCCAACGATGATTCAAAAGTGACTCCTAGATTTTTTACCTTTGCTCTGGCTGCTGGGCAGAAAGAGGTAATTATCTGATTGATTTTTGAGTGAAGGTGACTGGGAGCAGAAATCAAAGTCTCTGTCTTACTTGTGTTTAAAACCAAAAAGTTACTGGCGAGCCAGTCACTTATACGGGAACAAGCATTGGACAAGGATGGATAACATGTCCAGCTGGTGTGGTTTAAATGAAAAATACAACTGAATATCATCAGCATAAATGTGATAGGAAATATCAGAAAAGGAATGAATAATGCTGGCGAGTGGGATAATATAAAAGGAAAACAAAAGTGGACCCAGAACTGAACCTTGAGGCACCCCACAATTTTAGGGGGCATAGTCAGAGGAGAACCTGTCTGTCTTGATGCAGAAAGTTCTGTGAGAGAGGTATGATTTGAGCCAGTCCAAAGCTGAGCCAGAAATATCAGCCAGAACTTGCAGCCTGTTTACCAAGACTGCATGGTCAACAGTATCAAAGGCAGCACTAAGATCCAACAGGACCAACACAGAGCATTTTCCATTATCATATTACAGTTTATGGTTTACAGTTAAGACACAAAAACAGCTTTTCCAAAACAACTAGGAACTATGCCTGTATGGGTCGATTTAATGCCACCATAAAAGTACAACAAAAACCAGACACTAGAAGTAGAGCATGCACAATGCTTGCTCACAGGCTACAGACTAAACAAAAAGGAACAAAGCACATTTTTTGGGTCATAAGTTAGGTTAGAGATGAGCCATATGATGTAAATTTAATTAAGCAGATTATCACATTGTATTGTGTCTGTGCTAAAAAAGGCAAGGATGGCATTTCAGTATTTTATGTTATTTTTTCACTTTTGAACTTTTTTTTTTTAATCCAACAATGGCATTGTGTGTGTGTGTGTGTGTTTATGTGAATATTGCAATAAACTTTTTTTTTAAAGTCCACTGTAGCATCGTTTTTATTCATGTTAGCAAACTGTACAAGTGTCCCACACCTTTAATCTGTCCATAAGCCAAAACTCCATTCCAGACGCTTGGACAACAGCCTTTGTTTTAACTTTGCTGAAGGGAGGTGACCCCTCCTCACTGAACAACTATCGACCAATCTCTAAACTCTGCATTTTAGCCAAGGCTAACTAATAAACTCTCAAATCAAAAATTACCTGGACTCATTTAACATTTTACCTCTCCTTCAGTCTGGTTTCAGGAAAAAACACAGCACAACAACTGCTTCACTGAAGGTTCTTAATGACGTTGTTGAAGCATTGGATGCTAAGAATTATTGTGCTGCACTTTTCTTAGACCTGTCTAAAGCTTTTGACACTGTGGATCATGACATCTTGTGCCATAAGCTCTCAGAAATTGGTTTCTCAGATCATACCATTGGTTGGTTCTCTAACTTTCTTTCATATCTGAGGCAGTGTGTTCAATATAATGGTATTTCTTCCAGTTATTTAACAGTTAACAATGGTGTACCACAAGGCTCAGTCTTAGGACCCACCCTCTTTACAATCTACATAGGTAACGTAGGTCAGAGCATCCATGATACATCCTTACACTTCTACGCTGATGATAGTTACTGTCGAGCTAAAACAGTTACTAAGGCTTTCCAGCTTTTGCAATCCGCTTTTGACATCATCCAGTCAAACTTGTTCTATACCATACCATACCATACCAACTTTATTTATAGAGCACTTTATGCACCCAACAGGACCAAAGTGCTGTACACACAATCACAAAATACAATACAATCATAAAATGGAAGGGACTAAAAACAGTACTAAAATAATAAATTATGAATACAATAAAACAATAAAACAAAGTTAAAACATCTCAGATTGTATCAAAAGCCAAAGAAAAAAGATGGGTTTTAAGAAGAGACTTAAAAACAGCAAGTGAAGAGGCCTGTCTAATGTCTAATGGGAGGTCATTCCAGAGCTTAGGAGCCACCACAGAGAAAGCACGGTCCCCTCTAAGCTTGCGCTTTGTCCTCGGTACCCTCAGAAGCAACTGGTCAGCTGACCTGAGCGAACGAGAGGGTGTGTAGTAATGCAGCAGCTCTGACAGGTATGGAGGGGCATGGCCATTTAGAGCTTTAAAAGTAAATAAAAGTATTTTAAAATGAATCCTGTAACGCACCGGTAACCAGTGCAAAGATGCCAAAACAGGGGAAATGTGATCAAATTTTCGTGTACCTGTTAAGAGTCGTGCAGCTGCATTTTGAACCCTCTGAAGCTGGGAAGTACACAGATCACTAATACCAACATAAAGTGAATTACAGTAATCCAGCCGTGTGGTCACAAATGCATGGATTGCTGTTTCAAAGTGCTGTCTAGGAAGGATGGCTTTCACTTTAGCTAGCTGCCTCAAATGAAAAAAGCTGGATTTTACAACTGCTTTAATCTGAGACTCCAGCCTAAGACCAGCATCCAGCTTGACCCCTAGATTTGTAACAACTGGCCGGACATACTGAGCCAAGGAGCAATCGGACAGAGAGTCTTCAGTCGAATTACCAAAAATCACCACCTCTGTTTTGTCTTCGTTAAGTTTTAAGAAGTTTAGGGCCATCCAGGCCTTCAAATCTTCCATTGCATAACAATGAAAAGCAATCCCGTATTTCCTAAAAACAGAACCAAGCGGAAGGATGTACAACAAAAATAAAAGAGGGCCCAAAACTGAGCCCTGCGGAACACCACATGAGAGTGGAGCAGAGGAGGACCTATGTCCATCAAGACAGACACAAAAAGTACGCTTGGTCAGATAAGATTTAAACCAATCTAAGGCTATATGACCAATGCCCACCCACTGTTCCAAACGTGTGATTAAAATGTTGTGATCCACTGTGTCAAACGCAGCTGATAGATCCAACAACACCAAAACAACGCAGTCACCAGAATCAGTCGCCAAGAATATATCGTTAAAAACTTTTAAAAGAGCTGACTCTGTGCTATGAAATGATTTAAAACCGGACTGAAAAACCTCTAAAATATTATTTTCAATGAGATAGGCCATTATCTGAAACTTAGAAATCAGACTGGCTGCTGAGTAGAAGTTATTAAAAAGTTATGTTATCATTCCACTACGGGCAAAATTTAATTAGAAGAGAATAGACTTTCACTGACTTGATGACAGTGTTGCTTTAAGTGTGAACATGCTCTGTTCAACAGATGCTCGTGGGAAGTACACATTTTTGTTTGTTTCATAGTGACTATTGGAAATTTATTAGAATAGCAATATTTGTGTTAAATTTTATGCATGACCAATAAAAAAAGTTAGTGCTCTCTAAACATTGGCATTGTCGAACACAATCCTAAGTGTCTGATTTTCTTTCTGAGGGAAGGAAATATACCATAAAGTTTCTCCCAGTGCAGGAAGTGTGGTCTAAAACAGCACTTATTTTAACACATAAGTGAATATGGACACAGTTGGATGACCAACATGCAATTTCATTTTTTCTCCTTGAGAATCATGACTTACAGGGAGTCCTTGCGAAAATGAATTTCACATGTTCTTCTACTGTTTTTCTGAGTTAAGTGTGGAAAGGCTCATTGCAGAACACTTCGGAGAGCCGTAATTCTTCTCCTCAGTCAGCGGTGCACCTTTCGGTGTTCGCCCAGAAATGCCTGGCTTAATTGTAAGAAACACCCAGACCAGAGAATCCCACAGAACAATGTGAATTTGAATAAGACAACGTTGCGTGACGAGAAACTGGAAAGAAGGGAAAAGAAAAACAAGACAGCAATCTTTTTATTACTTCAATTTAAGAGGTGGTTTTCCATTTAGTGAGAGGAGGATGTCGTTTTTATAAGACAGAGCAATAAAAGTGAACTGGATACCCGAAGACACTTTAAATCAGTTAAGTAGATGAGCATTATATACTACGGATTTGAGCCTTCGCAATAGTGAAACCAGGTTTGACTGATACCAGATCAAAGTGAATAGATACTTTTTTGTAACAAACCAGTCCGCTTGCAAGGCGGTGTAAGATTTTTCTCAACTTGGCTCGGTTGAACGTTCTAACTACAGAACGCCAAAACCATCAACAAAAGCAACACTGCAGAGACCTTTTTGTTAAAGTAAATGATGCGGCGAAAAGGACACCAAACCACAAACACTCAGAGCTCATGAAAGGATAGTGGTACAACAACACACACACACACACATACACACACAAATCCACCGTCTGATTCATGTTACATGGAAACAGTCAGGCCTGGATAAGACATACAATGTCATCTGTGCCCTCTGTGTGCGGTTTTATAACTTTGCCATTCATCTTCCCATTCACACAACTATGCACCACCATTTGTCTCTCTTACGTTGAAGGATGTTATAAATCTGACCACTGAGAAGCGCATGTGTGTTTCTCTGTGTGTTTTTGGCTCTCTGGTTCAAGTTAAAATAACAGACATGATGCGGCTAAATTTGTTTTGCTTTGGCATTTCAAGGTCCTGTTTTCTGCATTTTTCAAGAGCCGTGTTGATTATTTCACAGTTGACCTTAAAAAATGAGATCATGCTCATTATTTTTTTCTAACGTAGCATTCATTTAATGATGCTGAGGCTCATAATTGTTTTATGATTCTTATGTAGCTTTTAGTCATCATCAGAGGGCCAAAGTCACAATAAAGGATTTGGGGAATTAAAAGAATACAAAACACTAAAACTGGATTGATACTCCACGAGCAGTAAAGACATCTCCTCTCACTGACATAGTTGTATGATAATTTATTTATTCATTATGACACAAGGTCCAGGCAACTTTTTCTCAGAGTTATGTGACTGATTAGAACTTTGTTGTGGGCGTGTTTACGTGGAAAAGCAGGTGAACTGCAATGGTGTCGTTTCTCTTCAACTGCTCTGCTAAGGAGCAGATAGCCAAGGCTGTTAGAAGATCCAGCCATTTTTACAACTGTTCTGTGAAAACCTATAAAGACGGTTAGTTGATGAAGAACTCGTTTAAAGAGATGCGTGCCCAAAATGCAGAGACAACAGCATCTTGTCCGTGGCTGTACTGGTCAGAAGGCATATGCCTCAGCCGGGTGATGCATGGACACGTGTACCATGTTCTCATAGTGTATGAAATGTCAACGTGGAAAACACATCTAGCATCTATGTGAGCAAGAATGGATTCCTTCTTTCATGGAGCATGAATCCAGCTTATGGAACAAAATCACAAGGAACAAGGCGGGGAACAATTAGAAAGCCAAGAGTATAGGTGCTGAGGGACCAGTGAGGTAAGTGGCAACAGCTATGATGACGTTGAACAGGTGCAAGATGAGAAGCTCACACCTGAATACATGAATAAAACAAAACGGTGAACAATAATCACCCAAAACACAAATCATTACACTTTTTACCTCTCACTATTAGGACTAATCCCATTTTTCTTTTTGCCTCAGTAATAAAACTCTATTTTTCTCATTTTTTCGTTCACATCAGAGTGTCCCGATAGTTTTTCTTGGGTCAAGTGATGTATATTTCATTTCAAATGGACAGAAGTCCAGACATTCATGAGACACAACTTCTACAGTGTGCATTTGATATCATTCAGACTTATTCCATCTCAAGCTGGTTCTAAATGCTGATAAAACCAAAGGGATGTTTTGCAATAGAAAGTCGGTGCCTGCAACTCTTCCTCCTATCTCATCCATACATCATGTTCCTATTGAGATTGTAGATTCGTAGAAATACTTGGAGTTTATGTCAATGCACAGCTCTCTTTTAAACCACATATAGAAAACTTGATTAAGAAACTGAAATTAAAACTGGGTTTCTTTTTCAGAAATACATCTTGCTTAAAGGTTCAGTCTGCAGTTTCTGTAGAACATCAGCACTTAGAAAAAATTTCAACAAGCAAAGCATTGTGCTCCCTCCCCCTCAGAGCCATATATGGCTCTGCCCCCTTGTGGTCTGTTGAAATTCAAATTCAAGCTCTGTTTTTATTGGCTGATTCAAATTCAAGCTCGGTTTTTATTGGCTGGTTACAAACTTTGTTTTTATTGGCTGGAAAATGGCGGGTCACTTTTTCTTTTTAGAAATGCTTATTTACCACCTGGAGAAGCAAGGGGACAATATATATTTTTTTTTTTTTCAGAGATTACCTCTCTAACATCAGTCTAGTGACAGAGTGAATAAATATGTTAAAAATATACTGTTAGAAAAGTTACATATAGCAGCTTTAACTCTGAATGCCAGACAACACCTTGTAACCCCTACCTTCCTGCCAGCCATTGACTATGGGGACATTATGGCCAAGATGGTGTAGAGGAAGGGCTTCCGACTTTGGACCCGAAGGACCCAGGTTCGAACCCCAGCCACTACACACCTTGGGGTGTCTATGAGTGCACACCTATTTCCCCAGCTCCCCGGGCGCTTTCTATGGCTGCCCACTGCACCACCTGGTGGTGGTTGGGTTAAATGCAGAGACAAATTTCGTCTTGTATGGGAAACATACACAGATGACAAAAATGTGACATTTATTTATTTTATTTTAATTTTTTATTATGTACTTTGTACATGAATGCCACTGCCAGCTCCTTGCAGATGTTGGATGCTGTCTACCATGGCACGCTAAGATTCATAACTGGTTGTAACTACCATACCCATCACTGCACCCTGTACTCCTTGGTCATCATTATCTACACGTGGGCTCTAACACTGGTTCATTTTCATTTATAAATCCCTCCTTGGTCTGCCACCTTCTTATATCTCCTCCCACATGTCATGCCGTCAGTGCAGTTACAACATGCACTCTCAGGACATCATTACCTGCAGCGTTCCCACAGTGCAGACTGAACTTGGCAAAAAGGCATTTTTCTACTCAGCTCCTGGAACACCTTGCAACAACTGAAGTGGTCCACCTTCATTTCTTTAAGGGGTTTCAAACATTTTATGTCAATAGAAAATCAAAGCAAATATGTTCTTGTTTTTAGTATTTCACCCTGTTTTACAGCACTTATTTATTGTTTTGTGCAGATTTCCGGTGTATAGGTCGCACCTTTTTAGGTTTTTTTTCAAGGCCTGCGACCTATACTCAGGTGCGACCTATATATGGCTTGTTATCACTTTCAGCTAAACAAATTTTTAAATCCAGCTCATTTCACAATTACGTTCATTTATTAAGGAAAAGTTCAGCTCAGACATTCATTCAACCTTTATTTAGTCAGGTAAATCTTATTGAGCCTCATGGGCTCATTTACGAAAGCAACCTGCTAAAACTAAAGAACGATGATCAGCAATGGTAGAATTTCCTTAAACAATAAACAATAGAAAACAAAAGAGAGAAAAAAACAAAAGAGAGAAATACTTTTTTTTAACAAAGTATCAAAAAACTAGCAAAACATTATAAGGTAGATGTATAAAATCAAAGACAAGAACAAATCTGCATTGGTTTTTGCCAGGATTCCAACAGATTCTGAAAACCATTTAGAGAAGTCAAGGTCGAGAGCTTCAGATCAAAGCACATATATTTGCTATAATTTTTATCAAACAAATAATTGTTTTTAAGTGTTAATCTTCTTAAAAGCCTTGCTGTGCGCTCCTGTGGCAGACATTTGCAGCAGAGCTAAACGTAGGTGCGACCTATACACCAGTGCGACCTATCTAGGGATTTTTCCAATCTATTGGTGATAATTGGACAATGCGACCTATACACAGGTGCGACCTATACACCAGAAAATACTTTACTCTTATTATAACTGCATTTTTACTGTAGTTTACTGTTGTCGTTTACTGTTATTGTTGTCTGTACTTTGCATGTTCTGTCTGGAACAGGTCTCTCTTGTAAATGAGTCCCCGTGGCTCAATGAGGCTAGCCTGTATAAGTAAAGGTTGAATGAATTACAAGGAACTCATTTCAGTTACTTAATATACTAGTATGCATTTTATTACATGTCTCCAATTCCTACCAGAAAACTGCAAAATAATCACAATATTCTACATTATGACTGGAAAAAAAGAAGAAGAAATTAATGGGGCAATGAAGGAAAATGGGATTAAACATTAATCTCTTTGCTTTCTGCTGAGAACATTTAAACTTGTTAAATTGAATATTTGCAACATTTGTATTGAGATATAAACACAGAAATAAAGTACTGGAGCAAACGTATTTGTTTAAGGGGTTAAACTTGTGACGTTTCTTTTTTGTTTTTTGCTCAGCTATTTTTTTTCCTTTACCAATTTTTTCCCATCTCTCCTGGTCTGTGTAATTGTCTGGTATGGCAGGAATTTCACACATCACACACATAGCCACCATGGCGACCACACACTCTGGAGTTTATGGTCACTTGACAAGTGGATTATAGGCAAAAGAACACCAGGCAAATATACATAGGACTGTTTAATTACAAGTACCAAAAATGTTTTTTTTTAATGTTATTGTAGTTTTCTTAGGTTGTCCAGTTTCACTAACACATGATCTCAATCAATCAAGACACTTTGAATTGATAACTATCTCACTTTTAGTGTGCTTCTTGGCTCCACGTTACACCCCAGACACACAACCCTAGGAGCAGGTCAGCAGACAGGAGTCAGAGGTCAGTCCGTGTACGTAATGAGAGAAGAAGATTGATGGAGTTACACGCCAGCAAGAGATAATCTGAACTGATACGAGATGAAAGAAAAGTGGCCTCAACTGAAAATATTTCACTTTTAGATTTAACCCGAAAGATTAAGTTTATGCTCTATTGTCTACTAAATTGCAAAGCCAAGGATGTGAAAAATTCTACATCTGTTTTGGTTTGTGAGGATCAGTGGCCCTTACAAAACCAACCACGTCCAAACCATGATTTTGTATTGCCACAGACAAAGAACACTGGTAACAAAAGAAAAGACTAATGTTCAAAATGTTGCCCCAAGATGATCACAAGTCTTACCACAAGCAAACAAATCAACACATATATCTGTGGAATGTTCCAGTTGTACTTGGAAGTCCAAATTTTAGAGTTTCAAGTCGGAAAATTCAACTGGAACAATTCCAAGTTGGAGTTCACACTTGGAAAGTCAAACTTCTAACCAGCCTCAAGAAAACAACAATTAGAGTTCTTTCTGGATGAAATACAGAAGTTCGAACTACTCTTTGAATTTTAATTCTTTGAACTTTTTTTTCTACTTTGTATTAACTTTACTATTAATTTCTCACAGGGCTATTTTCAACCAGTGTATGAATATCAAAACTTATAAACTTGTCGTCCTTTGTCTATGACAAAAAAAACTGTATATGAGCCAACGTTAGCATGGTATTTGCATTTGAGTTGACCATGCTTTAGGTCAAGGATAACATGGTATCTGCCTTAATGCTGGTATAAGACATATTTAATTGTTTTTCTTACCTGATTCTGACGGCAGTGTGTGGATAGGCTGCGGGTCGGAGCTGGAGGAGATAGCAGAGGTAGGCCGGTGCAGTGCATCAAAGGCAGTGCACTCTGTTACTTCTACACCATGAAGGTCTTTAACCATGTTGGTCGTGCACCCTCCTTTGCACGATATAATCTTATTGCAAGTGTTGCACTGAGCCATTGGTCACTTCTTTTATTAAAGTTAAGCCACACTTTCAATCGCCGCCACACACTGTCCATGGTTGCGTGCATACTTCCTGCAGATTCTTCTTAGTTTGTGTTTAGCAGCTTCTTCTTCTGGTCGGCCGACCAGGTATCGAAAGTGGGAATCGAAAGAAGAAGAAAAAAGAGCAATTCCGGAGAATTGCAATGTTAGTCCTGGTTCCGATCCATTCTCAATGCTCAACCCCAGAAATCAATCAAACTCAAACTTTTTTCTTGCTCACCAAATGGACTTAAAACAAGGAGTCCCAACTCCTCCATATGATCAAAACTATGTCAGCCCAGTGGGTATGCTAGACATGGTCATGCAGGTCTGTGTGACATATTGTCATCCACCCATGTCTGAATGTCTATGTGGTTTTGCTGTTATAAATATTTCATAATTTGTGAAAAGAGGTTGTTGCCAAATCTTTGACAAATGCTTCCCCTCTTATTTTTGCTTGAAGAAAATCATCCAGATGGAAAAATAATTTATAAGACTTTATTCAGACCCCTTCAACATCACCATAGTGCAGTCTGTTTCTAGCAACAATGTCACTGTTGACTTTGTCAAGAAACTTGTTTTTCTTGTGTTTGGTATAAAGAAGCAACAGACCTGAGAATATCCATTCTCTTTACCCCCTTGTTCTTGTTGAGGATCGTGGGGAGCTTATGCCTCTCTCCAGAGGCCATGGGAGGAGTACACTCTAGACAAGTTGCCAGCACCACCGATAAACTGGATAAACAGCAAAAACCCATTTGTTGTATGAATGATCAAAATTCTGATCAATTTGCGAGTCAAGATTTGCATTGAAACCTTAAAATACATTTTTTATTTAACACTGACCTTAGCTTTTATGTGAAATTTTAGCTAAGTTACTGTAGATTTTCTTTATGTGGTCAAAGACACCACTGGTTCTGCAGTACAGCAGATTTCATCGTCTTACCTTGTTGATCTTGGAATCAGTCAGAGGAAACGTCTTTACATTTATTTAACAGTTGATTTCCTGTTTTATGAGCTGTAGTAGGGTTTTCCTGTTATTTCAAGAACTGAGTTAGTGATGTGGGTGTGGAGAAAAGGTTATATCTGAAAGAAAACAATAAAGGAGAAAAACAGAAGTACAAGCGAAGGAGAAAAAGAAACAACAAATGAAAAGATGTGGAAAAGGCATTAAGTGACATGAGGTGGTGCTATAGGGACGGACTCAAACTGGAAGGAAAAGACAAATAGCAGCTGAAACCACGATGTGATTTTAACCAGATGAGACCACAAAAATAGTCTTCTCTAGCAATGCAATCTTTTTATTTTTTCCCCCACACACAATACCGGTACATCTCTCTCGATTTGCTCATCCTTTGTTTTTCCCCGCTTCGAAGAAACGTCCTCATGTTTTTCTCATCAAATGCTCTCCATCAACTCATATGAACGTCATCTGAGGCACAGATTTTTATATTCCATGTTCCATTGTTTGCCACACTTTAGGATACAAATAAAAAGGCAACATTTAGAAATATATTTACACAATATATAGTTGTTTTTTATGGCTGCTGGCTGTAATGGTTAATATTCAGCTCAATGAAATGCACTGCATAACATATACGCAGGCAAAAACAATTACCGGTGCATAGGTTTCTGATTTATTGCTGTGCGTGTTTTATGGTTGAAAGCTGAGAAAGAAAACAGTTTCATTTTGCAGAGCCATTAGCACAATTACTAATAGGTCAGCGTGCCGGCCACTGAAACATTATGCAAAGCCTCGCTTCATGGTAGTAGATGTATGATAACGCTAATAAATGTCATTATTTGCTGGAACACAGAGTGGACAAATGTGCATTGTAATTCTATCTGTGGATCGTATGCACCGAGGTACACGTGTTTGGGTGATTCCCTCGAGTCTTTCTGTCAAAGCGGAGTCAGTTTTGATTGATGAAGGGGAAAGAGAAAGTCACATTAGAGGCCGTGTCATTATAACACTTACAGCAAATCACAGAGAAAGAGATGAGAGGAAAGGAATGGACAGCTGGAAGGATTTGAGAGGTGATTTAGCCTTTGGGTGTTCCCAAAGCATCTATCAAGAAGGCAAAAGGGTTGCCAGAAAACACTACAAAACTTCCAGGAGCTGGAACGGAAAGCAGTGAACGAGTGGTGAGCAAAAACTGGCCTCAGTCAGTCTGATGAAGGTTCAGGGGTCACAGGGATCAAGGATCACAGGTTCTGTGGCAGTGTTTCTTTTAAAATGACAAAATATAGAAAACCAATTATTTCTTGTGCAAAGATTAAAAAATATATCTTAAGCTGTTTTATATATGTATTTATAGCACTTTGAGATTTTCATTAATGAAAAGTGCGTTATAAATTGAATTCATTATTATTATTATTATTATATGTAACGGAGGAGGAACCCCATTGTCTGATTGGCCTTTAACTTGAAGTCATCACTGGTTGTGGACGAATTCTTTTAACAGATTTAATTCCAAAATTCAACATAATATTAGCTCATTACTGGCGTGACAGTTTTCCGTCAAGGAAGATTACGATAATGTATGATAGAAAACAGTTTGAAATGTATGCCTGACAAATTTACATTTTGTAAGACTAGGTAGTCCCTTTTTCCATATTTTTGTAGTTTATTTAAATATTTTATCATTTAAAAACATGTTACAAAATTCCTGTTGTGTTAAGATCCAAACCCTTCTTCCTAAAAAATAAAATAAAAGATGTGCAACTAGACATATCCGGTAAATGCTGCATGCACGATGAATGCAGCTGAACCCGGCATCGGGGTTGCCAGATCAATTTAAAATGTCTTATTTACCCCCTTCTTTCTGTGCATGTGTCCAACACACACAACACACACCTCATCTTAGAATATCTTTACTCAGCACATGTGACAGTTTAGGTCAACATACTATAATTTTTAAGCAACAGTACTAGTTCATAATTTCTTATCTGGCAACCCGATTGACAAACTACAGTACAACGTTTTTCGTGTAAACCAGGGGCGGAGTGGGACAACTTTTCAGCCCGGGAGTTTAATGGCCAAGAGTGGCCCATTTTTTCACATTTTAAAAATATTAGGCAAAAATGTAGCCTATAATTTTTTTTAATTGCAATACAATCAACAACTTTTTTTTAGTTATAATTTTTTGTTACATTTTGTTTCAATTCAGAAAATCAGGTGGGGGAAAAAATCTAAATTAGTTGACTTAAAAAACAGAAAAAGATAAGTCAATTCTTTGTTGCTCTTTCCATATCAGACTCAAAGATTACTGAAAAACTCAAAACATAATTTTGTTGGCTTGAACGTTGGCCAGCTGTCATGAGAAGTTTGCACTAAATACAGTGACAAAAAGATAAACCATAAAACTATTTTACATTTAAAATATTAAATTTGAGGCCAGATAAAATGTCAATGAGACCAGATTTGGCCCATGGGCCTCGAGTTTGACATGTGATCTACAGCATCAGTAAGCGCCTAAGAAGTGCACTAGTTTCTGCCACCATATTTGTTACTTTGTCATTGTCAATGGACATAAGAAGTTCTTTCTCTGTGGTCATCAGCATAAATGCCTCCAAATGCTCCTGGTTAAGTGTGCTTCGTAGTCTATTCTTGATGAACTTGAGAGAGAAGCTTCTTTCACATGCAACCTGAGACAACAAAAGGGTCAACAAATATTTGTATGCCAGCCCTATAGGCATCTGTGAAAAGGTTATACTGTGTCACTATAAGGTAAACACATGGATAACACAGTTTCTGCAAGAAGAACAAGCCCTGCTTTCAAGTTCAATCTCTGGTTCAACCCTGTTCCATCTCAGTACCTATCCTGACAGTGGACTCTTCCAGAGGGAACTTTTTGAACCTATCCCACTGGGATGCTAGACTGGACAGCTCTGTGTGTAAAGTACTCACTGTGGCTCTCTCATCAAATCTAAGCAGATTTTTGCTTATTTCTTGAAGTGCTGAGCTCTTGAGTCCTTTATGCCTCATCTCTGAAAAGATTTTAGGGTCAAGACAAGCAAAATCAGAGACAGGTTTGGCATTGGTTGCAATATGTATGCATATGCATGAGTTTATTTTTATTTGTCTATTAAATGTGTTGCTTTAACATTTTTCTGTATCCTGTTTTCACTTCACCTCATGCATTTCTGCCTCATTATGTAAATAAGGACTTGTGTGAAAAATAAAAAAATACTTACATTTAATTACATAACACAAGTCATCTAAGAGTAAAAGTAAAAACAAATATATATATAGGCCTACCGGTATTTTAAGCACAGTAAAATGTAAAATTATGAATTAAAATATATAATTTGTTGGAACTAAGCTGGAAGAAAAAAACATGATGGTCAATTAGTTTTTAAAACATGAGATAAAGTTCTAAAAAAGCTAAGTCTGGTCCTCTGGACATTCAAGAAACAAAACAAAACAAAGCAAAAAATGTCCAGAGGACCAGACTTAGCTTTTTAGAGTTTTCTACCTGGATTATTGAGCATGCATCAGGGTATGAGATAAAGTTCTCTTTTAATTTAAATTGTCCTTTGACGTTTATTTATTTATTGGTCAATTTATATAGTTCTGCTTTTATTTTTAATTAAGCTATGTCCGTTTAGGTCCCACTTGACTTTCATGCATGTTTAGTGACATAGTATAACGTTGTGACATTAGCTTAATTTATTATGCTAGTTTTTAATTTATATCATTACCTGTTGCTTCTTCTGTCTGTCTCTTTGAAAAAATGTCTGTAAGCTTTGCACGTTTGGCAGCTTCCTCCTGTAACACCTTTCTTTTCTTCAACCTGACTTTTTCAGCTCCACCTGGCCTCTTCCTATCCATTTTTATTGCTAATTAGCAGTTTGGACTCCGCGCTGCTCCATCACCTGATGTTTTGGAAAATACGTGCTTCCCTCCTGGGTTGGACTCAACCAACGGTGAACTTTCAGGGGTGTTTTTTATCAAATGGTAGCTCCCAAGCTGCCGGCCCAGTGCAGCGCAGTCTCTTAAAGGGATCAGCGCTTTAAGAGGCTGCAGGCTGCAGTCTCTTAAAGTGATCAGCGCTCCCTCCCTTTAAGAGGCTGCAGCCTAAAAGCAGGGACAAGTCGATTTGAGCAGATTTATTCAACCGTCATCATTTTCCCCGTGGTCTATCGGCCCATTCATGACGCGGCCCATCGGGATTTCTCCCGAATCTCCCGATGGCCACTCCGCCCTTGGTGTAAACCCACAATTTTTTTGTTTATTACTCCCAATAAACATTGGAAAAACACTAACGTTTCCAGAGGTTGTTCTCATGTAAAGGCAGACTTATACAGTAGATCACTTTGAGTCGGTCATTTTAAAAGTAGCTCACATGCTGAAAAAGTGTGGATACCCCTATGGTACACTATTTATGATGACATCCCAGATTTAAAAAAGTCCCTATGGTTTGCCTTCGATACAATACATGTTATTTTCGGATGGACAATATAATAACTAATTCCACAAATGTTTATGCGTCGGGGGTTCTGGGTTTTATTTCCATATACTGTATACAGTACATAAATGTTTGATAAATGAGCATACATGTACATAGAATACCTGTACACAGTGATTGTAAGTCAGTAGTTGTAACATGACAGATAAAAATGCTTATATAGTTGGAAAATATCTATATCTATCTATCTCTATTTTTCTATTTACACACACACACATTTTCAAATTGGATGTGACAGAAATGTATTGCCAGTACAGTGGGCAGCAAGGAATATCAAATAAAATGGGTCAGTGCACACATATCACATAGAAACTGCTGCAGTTTGTGCAAAATATTTACCGGTAAATCAATTTGGAATATATTCCTATTTTTTAACATTTACATGAATTATTCAGCCCACTTATGTACCAAAGTTATTTACAGAGCAAGATTTGCAGTCTAAGATAAAGACAAAATGAAATTAGCAATAATGTGAAAATTCTGTGATTGCTTTCTGAGAGTTTTATTGAACATCCATCCACTCGTTAATGAGATATTTTGCTGACAACACACAGTGGCCAGTACAATATCATTGCAGCAAGCAAATCAAGCTTGATGTGATTAGAGCAAGACAAAAAAAAAAAACACAATCTCAATTAGTTGTACAAAAATGCGAGGAACTGAAAGTTGGAAAAAGAGAGTGAAAGTAAAGTGAAAGAAAATAAAAAGGAAAAGAGATAAGAGTTAAAGTCTTGCAAAGGCACAGTCAAAACATTTGTGCTTAGATGATCTGATATACCTCTCAGTAGACATCTTATCAATCAGAGACAGGAGACTTGAATCATAAGATGTGTGTTTGTGTGTGTGTTACAAACAGGGAAGCCTGATGTGATCTGCTTAAGTTGTTTGTCTAGTCAAGTACAAAACACGCCAAAAACTGCTGTGGCTCTGCCAAACTGAGCTCACAAACTACCGTACAGGTAAAGCACATCAGCAAAGGTCTTGGTATTTTTCACAAGACTTGAGCTCTCTGACGTAATAATACTGTAATACTTTATTTGTATAGCACCTTTCAAACAAATGTTACAAAGTGCTTCACATTAATCAATTAAAACAAAAAATCACATCAGAAATAATATAAGAAAACAATATAAGAAAAAAAAGGACACTCAGATATTAAAAGCCTTATTAAACAAGTAACTTTTAACTAATCATTTAAAAGAAGACAATGAAGAGGCCTGTCTAATATTTGGAGGAAGAGTGTTCCACAAATTAGGAGCCCTGACCATAAAAGCTCCCTCCTTCTGTCACCAGTCGAGCTCTGTGAGTGGAAAGTAATAACAGATTTAAGGATTGCAAGAAGGAATATAGGGGGTAAGAAGCTCAAATGGCGCAAGACCATTCAGAGATTTAAAAACAAACAATAATATTTTAAAATCAATTCTAAAAACCACAGGGAGCCAATGCAATGAGGACAGACCAGGAGTGCTGATATTTATGGGATCTTGTGAGAACTCTTGCTGCAATGTTTTTCACTAGCTGGAGACGATTAAGAGAACTTTGGGGCAGACCAGAAAATAAAGAGTTACAATAATCAAGAAGGCAGGAGACAAAAGGCATGGGTGAGAGTTTCTGCATCAAAGAGATAAATGCTTTGATTTTGGCAATATTCCTAATTTGAAGAAAAAAATGCTGTTTTAGTGATGTTCTTAAAATGTTTAGAAAAACTAACGATAGTCAAAGGTCACCCCCAAATTTCTGGCTTCACAAGTCCAGTTAAAACCAAAAACAGAAAGGGACTGAACTACTAAATCCCTTTTGGCCTTGGGTCCAAACACCATCACCTCAGTTTTATCAATGTTGAGTGAAAGAAAATTATCAGACATCCAGGTTTTGATGTCTGTAAGACAGACGGTTTATCGAGTGTGGATAGGTCCGATGTGTTAATAGCTAAATAAATCTGGGAATCGTCTGCATAAAAATGAAAAGAAACATTTAATTTATGAATAACCTGACCGAGTGGTAGCATATAAATATAAAATAATAGTGGCCCTGGAATAGACCCTTGCGGGACACCACATGCGAGAGAAGCTGAACTGGAAGAACATTTGAGGAGGTCTTTTTTTGTAAAGAGTATTCATACTCAAAGAGAAAGCACAGGGGGAGAACACCTTCCACTGCAGCGCATGAAGGTTTGACAGAGTCCACCACCTTTTCCAACAGACAGTGCAGGAATATGTCCCTTGGCTGCCCAGCCGAGGCCCACTCTCTACCATCACAGCCACTGAGAGCCACCTCGGCCTTCGTCCTGTCTCCTACATGCACAAAAATGTCCAGTCTTCTTTCACCAGTTCTGTGACTATATCTTTACAAGTTTTATTTCACTTTCTTGATCATTTTTATATGAACAGTTGTATTGATGGTGGTATTTTCTAACAGCCTTGGTCAGCAGCTCCACTGCAGCCACCTACAGTGAATCAAGTTCAAGGTTCTGTGTTGTCATTCGCATCACATGTGGTACATGAGGTGGAATGAAACTGTACTCAGGGTCCCAGTTACACCCAAAAATAGCAAAATGTATTAAAAAGAAAGAAACAGTTTATAAGGCTCTAAGATATACACAAAGATATATGCTAAACGAACGCTAAACACTAATAATGTCAAATAATAAGTTGTATTAAACAGCAGCCTGAACATGAGTCTGTGGTATCAATAGAAACAAAGATTTTCATGTTGATTTGCCACAATAAACATTGAGAAAAAAAAAACTAAGATTTCCAGAGATTTTCATGAGTAAACAGGGCTTTAGAACCGAATGGACCCACTCTGGTTACTGGGAGCTGTATTGTGTGGTTGCTAATCAAAGAGTAACAGTCTGAGGGTGTCTTTTCACATTCTAACCACCTAAAGACATCATTTGAATTGAAACACATTTAAATTGCCAGGTTTAATGCGTTTAATCAGAGCTGACCACTTCCAATTAAATCATCTGATACAGGTATACAATATGAACATTACATTTAAAAGTCCTCTCACTTCATAGCAGGAAAGAAAATATAATAAATCCCCACATCTGGAAACTTGCACAAATCCAAGGAGATGCCAGCTTTTTTCTCTCTTCTATCAACCTTCAACATTTTTCAAATAATTTGTAACATCTTGTGCTAAACACGCTGTTTATCCTTGCATCTTGAAAGAAAAAATAGCGCATGTTCAGAATTCAGATATGAGCATATACATGCACACAACAAAATGTTCCGTTTAGCACCTGCCAAATGCTCTTTCACTTTGGAAAACAATAACCCTGACACAGAAGAGCCATATCAAAGTGTGAGTTTGTGGTTTTAACTGATGTGGCTTTCATTCATCGCAGCGTGAAGCCATGTTTGGCCAGTTTTTCAACAAGGGGCTCGTTCTTCACGGAGCTGAAGAGTTTCAGTGTCTGAAAACTCAACATATGAAACTCATTCACCTCAACATCATAATTCAAACAGATATCTCAACTGAAGATAAAAGGCAAGTATTATTGGGAATATTTATAAATGTCATGGGTAACAGTGTCTTCAATATTTCAAATGCACATGTAATCAGGAACATGCTCCAGAAAAATATCAACACTTTTCATCGTTCCAGCTGATAAAAGAGCATACTCTCTGTTCTTAATTTAAAGTATTTTCAGGAAGCTTCACTTATTTAGTTCTACCATCAGTATTTTTTTTATCGCGTTCTTTAATTGGGACCATCAGGAGGGATGTGTGTGTGTTGAGCCGTCCAGATAACACGAGTGTTGTTATGATTAGTAGAGACATGTGGACACTGCTGGCTTGGCCAATGTGGTTTCACAGAGTCTGTAAACACCAAGTGTTCCACTTATAATGCAACAGCTCTTTAAAAGTGAACAAATCACAGCAACGACTGGGACTGAAGTCCAGGTTTTATTAAGCTTGTGCGCATGAAGGGAAAACAAAACCAGATTTTGAATCATAAACTGCTCTGTTCACATCTTTTATGTCATTTCCGCTGTCTTGGAGTCAGGATGAAAACATAAAAGTGGTGAAACATGCAGGTTTTATGGACTCTTTGTTCCGAAGGCATACAGGAATTCATGGCCAAAATGTTCTGCCTCTTTTTATTTGACAAACTGTTCTCAGATGTGTTGCATCCTCTTTAGATGCTTGGAGCATTCAGATCTTATACTTTATGTCTATGGAAAGACAGGGTTACTGGAAATGCAGTGTTATGACTTCAAATATGATCACTTATAGCTCTTGTGCATTTTAAATACAAGTTCTTGACAACTTTTCATTGACAAGCGCAAACCCTACAGTTTTAAAATGCTAACACACCATATCGTAATCTCACAGAGGTTGGACCCAGGAATGCAGACCGGCACAAGGAGCTCAAGTAAATAAACTAATAAAATTAAGATTTATCAAACAAAGCTAAAGGCAGAAGGCAGCAAAGCTACAAAAACAAAACTCAAGGAGACACAAGGCGAACCGGACATGGCAAGAAGCACACACACAATGCCAGATTGGTGTGAAGTGAAAAGCAGAGGGACTTCATAGACAGGAGCTGATGAGAGGAGCGGAGAGCAAAATGACAATAGGGAACAGGTGAGAGTGGGCGGGGCATGAGATGAGGAACAGAAACTGACTGAAGAAGAGTTGGCACAGAGGACACTGGGGGAAAACAAACACACACAAAAAAACAACAACTAGAGAAACTGTTTCCTGCAAAAATGCAGTGTGAATACTTATTGCTGAAGAACTTGCTGAAAAACAGCTGAAATTATCCTGAAATGTAGCTAAAATTGAAGCACAAACTTTTAAGTTAGCAGAAGAAAGCAGAAATAACACATATTTGTTGAATTAGTTTTAAATAAGCAAAAATGAGCACAAAAATTAGGAAGCCATCTAAAAATGCTGAAATTAGCAAGGAATAGCTGAAAAGGCAGAAAGAAGCTGAAACTACCAGAATGAAGTGGAAGGAGCTGAAATGAGCTAAAAAAAAGAGAGAGAATTTAACTGAAAATGCTAAATACAGCTAAAAAGTATAGCTGAAATAGCAGAAAATGTATATCAGAATAAACGCTTAAAGGAACATAAGTTGAAATTAGCTGAAATAAATAAATTTGCTGAAAGAAGAAGAAATGAGCACAAAAAATGAAAATTGTCTGAAAACATCTGAAACATCAGCAAAAAAAACAGCTGAAAAGTAGTTAAAAGGCAGAAAGAAGCTGTCAATACAAGAGTGGAGAGAACGATTTATTTTGCTGAAAAAAGTTTAAATGTGTGCAAAAAAATTGTGGAATTAGCTGAAAAAGCTTAAATTAGCATAAAAACAGCTAAATAGTAGCTGAAATAATAAAAGAAAAACCTAAAGCTGAAATTAACTGAAAGAAGTTGGAAGAAGCACTAGAATGTTGTACTTAGCAGAAAGAATCTGAAAGAGCACAAAACAGCTAAAAAAACACACAAAAAAACCCCAGCTAAAATTAGCTGAAAAAATGTTTCAATTAGCACAAGGAAGCTGAAAGAAGCTGAACGAGAACAAAATGTGAAAGGAGCAGTAAAAGATTGTAAACAGATCTAAAGATGTGAAGGATGTAAATGAGCTCAATTCATTTTCTATGAGAAGAAACGTGGCAGAAAAGGCTAAATATTTCTAAAAGCTAAAGTTGCATCAAAACCAAAAGTCTTAGCAGGATTGTCCTGAAAGAGCTAAACATTTTGATATACAACTTGTTGAAAGAGCTTGAAATCTGCGGGATGAGAATTGCGCTGAAAATTGTACGGAAGAAAAATGGATCACAGCAGTGTGAATGCTTCATAAACACTCACACAATAAATCTAAAAATGCAAAGACAAAGCTACATAATACAACTCACAACGCAAATCCTGACACTTACATTTGAATGCTGTACAATGTTCAAAACAACTATCTTGCATTGCAAAATTGTAACATTTCCCTAATGCTAAACATTTTTATACTAAAATACCTTGATCTGATCTGAACTGTATTGTGAATGACCTTGAAATAATTTGTTAGCGTTTTACATCTGAAGATGATTAACTCTTGTTTTGCTTCTCTGAGCAGAGTTCGCCTGCAAGACTGGTCATGTCTTCTACCTGCTGCTGTGGTAGCTTGGTTGACTGCTTCCTTATCTGTCATCAGAGCATCTATAATAAATATTAATGTATTTACTGATGCCCTTTTTATATCTGGTTTAGAGAGAAGACAAGCAGCTACATGACTAAATTAGGCTCAGAAGTTTTTATACCACCAAAATGTGCCATCAGGTAAAGCAGACATTCGTTTTTAACTGCACACATTTTACAGAAAAGTATGCCAACTTACAAATATAATGTTTTTTTTTGTCAAAATGCCACATTTGACTTAAGTCTGAGTTGTCATTTTATAGATTTTTAATATTCTAGTACTCAGATTTTGTGATTTTAAATGCACCCTCATGTTCCCTCAATTGGGCAAAAATCATGTTGTCCAGGTTTCTTCTCTGTCGGGTCACTTTTCCTCCGTGCTTCAGAAATTGCTGCCACATGTTTCAAGATGACCCCTGCTTGCTTTGAGGAACAATACTCGTAACTACAACTGACTTTAACTTTTCTCAAAGAGAGAAAAAGAGAGAACGCATTTACTCTGGGAGAAAAAGTGATGTTTGGAAAGATGAAACGGTTTGAAAAAGAGGCAGAGGAGGTGAAGACGGGTGAACCCTCGGTGCATTGGTTTGCATGTGGATGCAGGAGTCTCTACACGTGGATGCGTTTGGCCCCGGTGCATCAATCTAAAGACCAAGGAAGATTGATTGCCTTCCAGGATAATCTGTCCCAGACACTTTACAGCCCCACTACCCTTACCCAGTCTTCACCATCTCCCAGGTATCATCTCTTTCTCACCGTTGCCTTCCAGCTGTTGTAGCCTCACCACCATGTACAAAAACTAAAACAGTAAACAAACACAAAAAAAAAGTTCAGTCAGATCATTTGGACGGGTTCTTTTTTTTTTCTGAGACATTTCGTGCTTCATCCGAAGGACTTCATCCGTCTGAGGAGCCACAAACAAACTAGAAACCCACAAGCGCCACACTCCTATAGTGAAAAAAAAAACCCACTACAGTATATATTTTAAAAAGCTCTCAAATATTGACTTTTCAGAGCACACTGTCGGCTGATTCTCAAACTATCTGGAGTTCAGAGGCAGTGTGTTCGGCACAACGTTACTTCATCGAGCTACCTAACAGTCACCAATGGTGTGCCACAAGGCTCAGTTTTAGGTCCCACTCTTTTTACAATAAAGAAACTTTGACTTGACCTTGACTATATACTTTCCGTGCAAAACAAGTGTCCATTTTTAGAACTCTTATGATTCAACCTTTTTCTTCGGCCTTTAAAATAGAACATAATTAAATCTGAAAAACACAGCTTACTTAAATCTTTTGCCCTCTTTTTATCACCAGTTTAGACCTAAAAATGATAAGCTTGTTTAGGAGACAAATTTGGTCAAAATAATGAGTAAATCAAATACTTACTGAACTTAGAATATTTATGCAGACTAACCGTCACCCTACACTTTAAGCATCCATCCATCCATTTTCTTCCGCTTATCCGGGGTCGGGTCGCGGGGGTAGCAGCCTAAGTAGGGAGGCCCAGACTTCCCTCTCCCCAGCCACTTGGAGCAGCTCCTCTGGGGGAATCCCAAGGCGTTCCCAGGCCAGCCGAGAAACATAGTCCCTCCAGCGTATCCTGGGTCTTCCTCTGGGTCTCCTCCCGGTGGGACATGCCCGGAACACCTCACCAGGGAGGCGTCCAGGAGGCATCCTAACCAGATGCCCGAGCCACCTCAACTGGCTCCTCTCGATGTGGAGAAGCAGCGGCTCTACTCCGAGTCCCTCCCGGATGACTGAGCTTCTCACCCTATCTCTAAGGGAGAGTCCAGCCACCCTGCGGAGAAAACTCATTTCAGCCGCTTGTATCCGAGATCTTGTTCTTTCGGTCATAACCCAAAGCTCATGACCATAGATGAGGGTGGGAACGTAGATCGATCGGTAAATTGAGAGCTTTGCCTTTTGACTCAGCTCTCTCTTCACCACGACAGACCGGTACAGCGCCCGCTTCACTGCGGACGCTGCACCTATCCGCCTATCGATCTCACGCTCCAGTTTTCCCTCATTCGTGAACAAGATCCCGAGATACTTAAACTCCTCCACTTGGGTAAGGACCTCCTCCCCGACCCGGAGAGGGCACGCTACCCTTTTCCGGCTCAAGACCATGGCCTCGGATTTGGAGGAACTGATCCTCATCCCGGCCGCATCACATTCAGCTGCAAACCGCTCCAGCGAAAGCTGTAGATCACGAGCTGATGAAGCCAATAGGACCACATCATCTGCAAAAAACAGAGAAGCGATTCTAAGGCCACCAAAACGGATCCTCTCAACACCTTGGCTGCGCCTAGAAATTCTGTCCATAAAAGTTATAAACAGAATCGGTGACAAAGGGCAACCTTGGCGGAGTCCAACTCTCACCGGAAACGAGCCTGACTTACTGCCAGCGATGCGGACCAAGCTCTGACACCGGTCGTACAGGGACCTAACAGCCCATATCAAAGGGCCTGGTACCCCATACTCCCGGAGTACCCGCCACAGAACCCCCCGAGGGACGCGGTCGAATGCCTTTTCCAAGTCCACAAAGCACATGTAAACTGGTTGGGCAAACTCCCACGCACCCTCCAGGACCCTGTTGAGGGTGTAGAGCTGGTCTAGTGTTCCACGACCAGGACGAAAACCACACTGCTCCTCCTGAATCCGAGGTTCGACTATCCGACGGACCCTCCTCTCCAGAACCCCTGAATAGACCTTACCAGGGAGGCTTAAGAGTGTGATCCCTCTATAGTTGGAACACACCCTACGGTCCCCCTTTTTGAATAGGGGAACCACCACCCCAGTCTGCCAATCCAAGGGAACTGCCCCCGATGTCCACGCGATATTGCAGAGTCGCGTAAGCCAACACAACCCCACAACATCCAGAGCCCTAAGGAACTCAGGACGAATCTCATCCACCCCCGGAGCCTTGCCACCGCGGAGCTTTTTAACCACCTCGGCGACCTCAGCACCAGAGATTGGAGAGCCCGACCCAAAGTCCCCAGGCTCCGCTTCCTCAGTGGAAGACGTGCCAGTAGGATTGAGGAGGTCTTCGAAGTATTCCGCCCACCGACTCACAACATCCCGAGTTGAGGTCAACAGCACGCCATCCCCACCATAAATGGTGTTGGTCGCGTACCGCTTTCCCCCCCTGAGACGCCGGATGGTGGACCAGAATCGCCTCGAAGCCGTACGGAAGTCATTCTCCATGGCCTCTCCGAACTCCTCCCACGCCCGAGTTTTTGCCTCAGCAACCACCCGAGCCGCATGCCGCTTGGACTGCCGGTACCTATCTGCTGCTTCCGGGGTCCCACAGGCCAAAAAGGCCCAATAGGACTCCTTCTTCAGCTTGACAGCATCCCTCACCGCCGGTGTCCACCACCGGGTTCGAGGGTTGCCACCACGACAGGCACCAACAACCTTGCGGCCACAACTCCGATAAGCTGCCTCGACAATAGAGGCGCGAAACATGGCCCACTCGGGCTCAATGTCCCCCGCCTCCCTCGGAACGTGTTCAAAGCTCTCCCGGAGGTGGGAGTTAAAGCTCCGTCTTACGGGAGACTCTGCCAGACGTTCCCAGCAGACCCTCACAATACGTTTGGGTCTGCCAGGTCTGACCGGCATCCTCCCCCACCATCGGAGCCAACTCACCACCAGGTAGTGGTCAGTTGACAGCTCCGCCCCTCTCTTCACCCGAGTGTCCAGGACATGCGGCCGCAGATCAGATGAGACGACAACAAAGTCGATCATTGAACTACGACCTAGGGTGTCCTGGTGCCAAGAGCACATATGGACACCCTTATGCCTGAACATGGTGTTCGTTATGGACAATCCATGACGAGCACAGAAGTCCAACAACAGAACACCACTCGGGTTCAGATCAGGGGGGCCGTTCCTCCCAACCACACCCCTCCAGGTCTCACTGTCATTGCCCACGTGAGCGTTGAAGTCCCCCAGCAGAACAAGGGAGTCCCCAGGAGGCGCACCCTCCAATACCCCCTCCAAGGACTCCAAAAAGGGTGGGTAATCTGCGCTGCCGTTTGGCGCATAGGCACAAACAACAGTCAGAGCCCGTCCCCCCACACGTAGGCGAAGGGAGGCTACCCTCTCGTTCACCGGGGTGAACCCCAACGTACAGGCACCAAGATGGGGGGCAACAAGTATGCCCACTCCTGCTCGGCGCCTCTCACCAGGGGCAACTCCAGAGTGGAAGAGTGTCCAACCCCTCTCAAGGAAACTGGTTCCAGAGCCAGAGCCATGCGTTGAGGTGAGTCCGACTATTTCTAGCCGGAACCTCTCAACCTCACACACTAGCTCAGGCTCCTTCCCCACCAGAGAGGTGACATTCCATGTCCCAATGGCCAGCTTCTGTAGCCGAGGATCAGACCGCCAGGGTCCCCGCCCTCGGCCACCACCCATTCCACAATGCACCCGACCCCTTTGGCCCCTCCCACAGGTGGTGAGCCCATGGGAAGGGGGACCCACGTCTCCTCTTCGGGCTGTGCCCGGCCGAGCTCCATGGGTGAAAGCCCGGCCACCAGGCGCTCGCCAACGTGCCCCTCCTCCGGGCCTGGCTCCAGAGTGGGGCCCCGGTGACCCGCGTCCGGGCGAGGGAACATTGTTTCCATTTATATTATTCATCATAAGGGGTCTTGTGGGCTGCGCTTTGTCTCGTCCCTCACCTAGGACCTGTCTGCCTTGGGTGACCCTACTAGGGGCATAAAGCCCCTGACAGCATAGCTCCTAGGATCATTGGGACACTCAAACCCCTCCACCACGGTAAGGTGGCAGCCCAGGGAGCCTTTAAGCATTGAAAATATATTTTAATTAGGTGGTTTCCATAACCCTTGTAAGGGTTCATGCTTAACACATGAAAACCCAATGAGCTGGGGTTTTGACCATGCTAGTTAGTTCACTGAAAAAGGCCCATTTGCAAGTAGGAACCCCAAATACTGGAGAAATTCCATGCAGTGTGAATTCTTATTGCAGAACAACTTGCTGAAAAACAGCTGGTTAGCTAAAAAAAAACCTTTCTGAAATAGAAGAACAAGCCTAAATTTGAAGAAAGAGCACATTTGCTGAATTAGGTTTAAATAAGCAGAAATTAGCACAATAATTAGGAAATTAGCCAAAAAAAAAAAAAGCTGAAAAGGCAGGAAAAAAGCTTAAATTACCAGAAGGAAGTGGAGAGAGAGAGCACATTATTGCTGAATTAGGCTGAAAAAATGTGAAATTATTGCAAATATGTAGAATAAGATGAAAAAGCTAAAATTTGCTGAGATAAGCTGAAAAGAGTATTAGAAGCTGACTTTAGCAGAAATCACACAAAAAACTTTTACTTTATCTGAAATCAGCTATAAAAGACTAAAAATGCAGCTGAAAAATGTATAACAAGCTGAAAAAAAACCACGTTTGCCCAGATAGGCTTAAAGAAGCAGAAATGAGCACAAAGAAAATGCTGAAAAGTAGCTAAAAAGAAGCTTAAAATTACCAGAAGGAAGTGAACACATTTTTGCTGAATAAGGTTGAAAAAGTTCAAATGAGTAAAAAAAAAAAATAAAGTGGAGTTTGCCAAAAGCTAAAATTTGCATGAAAATATCTAATAGGGCGGCCGTGGTGCGGCCATGGTGTAGTAGTAATGACAGTCAACCCCTGATCGGAAGGTTGGAGGTTTGAATCCCGCATCCG
The DNA here is from genome assembly GCA_038048925.1 of Garcialebias charrua. NCBI lineage: Eukaryota > Metazoa > Chordata > Actinopteri > Cyprinodontiformes > Rivulidae > Garcialebias > Garcialebias charrua. The sequence goes on from JBBPBX010000265.1 coordinate 47,374, forward strand.
CCCACCATGTGCCGTTGTGTCCCTGGGCAAGACACTTAACCCCGAGTTGCTCCCGGCAGGTCTGGATGGCGCCTTGCAAGGCAGACTACCACTACCGGTGTATGAATGTCTGAATGAATGGGTGGATGGCTGGTATTGTAAAGCGCTTTGGGGCTCCTCACAGGGGGCTGGAAAGCGCTATATAAATAAGCTCCATTTACCATTTACCATTTAATAGTAATTGAAATCTGCATAAATAAGCTGAAAGGAGCATAACAAGCTAAAATTAGCAGAAAGAATCTAAAAGGATCACACAACAGTTGATATAACAGATAAAATTTGCTGTAAATAGCTGAAAAAAGTTTACAAATGCACAAGAAAGGTGAGAGAAGCTGAACCAGAACAAAATGTGAAAGAAGCAGTAAAAGGTTGCAAACAGATCTAAAGGTTTGAAGGATGGAAAATGAGCTCAACTCATTTGCTATAAGAAGAAAATGGCAAAGAAAGGCTAAATATTTCAAAAAGCTGAAGTTGAACCAATACCAAAAATCAGAGCACACTTCTCTTGAATGAGCTGAACGTTTTGATATGATTTGTTGAAATAGCACGAAAATTGTAGAACGAGAAAGATGCCGAAAAACATACAGAAGAAAAATGGATCACAACAGTGTGAATGCTTCATAAACATCCACACAATAAGCCAATAATAATAGATTTATTATCTTTATTAGATGCAACATGTTCACTGATACTGTTGGACAGCATCACGTGTGACTGGATTTCAAACCAACAGAAGTGAAAACAGAAAGTTTATTCTGCAGCTCAACTTTTCATGAGCTGTACTGAACTTTGAGGCGTGGCTAGTTACAAATCTGACTTTGTGCTGGAATTTTGACTTTGCGGGACTTTATTAAATATGCACTTCAATCAAGGTTTTAGGTTTCAGCAAGAGAGAGCCTCAGTCTGTGCTACAAGACCCGCTGTGAAAACGATCACCTGCTTCCCTTGAACTCACCCTGAACCTGCTCTTTAAATGACGTCCCTGTGCTCGCGTTTGACCCTCTGAGGAAATACTGCCTGACTCATCCCTGGAAAATTGAAGGGTATGCGTGGATCTATTTGGGAGCACACATGGCAATTGGCTGCTCTGGGTTCTAAGCAACAAAAAAAAGCTCCACCATGCCATTAGACTTTGATTCTGCCTTTAACAAACAGCAGATGTGTTCTGACAGGTTTTTACGGTTCCCCTGATGGGTCTGTGACAATGTTGATACAAAGATCCAAAAGTGTCAATTAGATTTGTTTTAGTGATTTTTAAGCCAAGTTGATGTCTTGAAGGTTTAGATTCTGTTTGACAAGATTGCAGCAACAAACTGTAGTATTCAGTTTTCAAGTGGGGGCTTAAGTTTATGGCCCATCTGAGAAGCTGTGCTTGTGATGTCTAGGTGCGCCAACGCTGTATTTGTATTTACAATTACATACCTGTTAGATTCAGCACCATGTGTTATTAGTCATGACAGTGAGACAATCATGACAATCTGCTTGCACACAGTTGGAACATGACGATCTGAGAATGATTTTGACGTTTCATCTGGCGTTGGGAAAGTTGGAAACCTTTCCTGACAGGTGTGCAGGACGAACCATGTGGAATGGATTTACGTTGATTTTTCTTAAATGATCATTTAAACAAAGACAGCTGCTCCTGAATTTTTTTTTAAATTCTAAAACCTAAATACGCACAGGCAGACCATTACATGATCTCCCACCTTTCACAGCAGCTGGCTATAAAACCCAACAGTTTTTAAAACCATTACTCGACAATAAAATTACTTTTGTACATTTGACTTTGATGTTTTGAACCACTTTGGCTATGGTTGCCTCAGAGGAGTCGATGGGGGAGAGGGTGGGCCCCAGAAACCATCTTATCACCAGCAAACTGGTTGTCTACTATGGGAGTGTAATGCTCATGGGACTGAGTTTGTTTGTGGCTCCTTGGACTGATGAGGTCCTTTGGATGAAGGACGAAACATCTAAAAACAAACAAAAAAACGTCCAGTTGACCTGACTGAACAATGTTGGACTTTACCTGGATTATTGAGCATGAACTTTGATGTTTTTAACCACTTTGGCTATGAATGCCTCAAAGGAGTCAATGGGGGAGATGGCGAGCCCCAGAAACCATCTCATCATTAGCAGACTGGTTAATCCATGGGTGTGTACTTCTCATGGGACTGAGTTTTTTTATTTAAGTTTATTCATTCATTTTATAATAAAAAAAAAACACAATACAACATTATACAACAAATAAATATACAACACATAAATAAAATGAAGGGTGGCAGTAAGAAGAAAAAAAAAGTTTATTTTAACTGCCCCCTCTTACAATCCATCAAATCAAACAACAATCAACTTTAATTAATTTGAAAAAAAAAACAAGATTCACCAAAAATATCGAACTACAAGGCAACATTTCATTTATATCTTTGCAATAGTCCATTTTTTATCATTTTCTTAAATGTAATCATTGTTGCTGCATTTTTTACTTCAGTTTGTTTGTGGCTCCTCTACCATACCATACCATACCACTTTATTTATAGAGCACTTTAAACAGCGACAATGTCAACCAAAGTGCTGTACAAACAAACAGGAAAATAGACATAAGAACATCGCAGATCATAAATAAAAACGACCAAACACAGATCAGCTGGTGTTGAAAGCACCAGAATATTGCATATTACATAATTGAACCCGGGCTATGGCTGCATCAAAGGAGTCGACGGGGGAGAGGGTAGGCCCCAGAAACCATCTCATCACCATCAAACTACAGTAGTTGGTTCTATATGGGAGTGTGCTGCTTGTAGGACTGACTGAGTTTGTTGGGGCTCCTCAGGCTGATGAAGGATGAAACATCTCAACATAAACCCTCCAGATGACCTGACTGAACGATGTTGGGACTTTTGTACCATTAACGCTGACTGACTGATCTTTCCACGTGCCAAAGGAAGGGCGGGTCAGGGTGGAGGGGCGCTTTAGGCTCTGAGGCACCATCACACGCTAATTTGGACCCTTCGGTTCCGTCTGGGACATTGTTCAGCCTCTTTTAAAGAGTTAATCCAGGATGAGGGTGATGGCTTGTGGCAGTAATGACCAACCACCCGGTGACACATGAGAGAGAGAAACCTACTTGCTCTGAAATTCACACTGAATATTGCTCTGATACTGTGTTAGCTAATAAAATAATTTGGCACCTTAGACTTAGTTTACCGTATTCTTTTCTTTACCCTCCAAAAATAAAATAAAACAAGCAGATTCTGTTTGCTTCGGCACCAGTTGGACTTTGTTTTTTCCGAATCTTGTTTTTTTTTGTTACCAAGAATCTGTGCTTAATCAGCATTGTGCTCCGAGGGCTGGTTCGGCAAGAATTTTCCAGAGGAAATTCTATGCTCAGTGGTAAAACCTCAAGCCAGAAACGATAAACATCACAAACACGTGTTTGTTTACTCGCCAGACGGATCTCGAACATGAGGATGCGGTGTTGTGAATTTGTGAAACCGAGACGCAAAGAGCCTGATGCTTGTGGGAAACAGATTTAGTCTCAGATTCAGTCTTTTTCCTCCATGTTTTAAATTTTATTCCTACCCCGGCCCAAACAGACAAACATGCATACATTCGAGGCCCGCAATAATCTGCCATCCAAGGTGCACGTGAAGTCATCGGAGAAGGTTTTGTTTCCCTCTACAGAAGGATCTCAATGGGAGCATAAACATCTCAGACACTTCATTGAAACATGAAGACCTCACTGTGGCGTCATCAGACATGTAGTCCATCCTTGAAAGTTTGGCGTCTTGGTTGGAAGTTAAGGATTTTTCACATTGCAACAAGTCAAGGAGTTATGTCTGTTAAAAAAGAGCAATTTGTTGTACTTATAAACTACACAAGTTCTGTTCTTCTCTAAATGCTTTTTATCATCAAAATGTGTATTACTGGGCTGCTACTGTTGGAGACGAGTTGATAATAAAGAATTAAGCAAAATATGGACTTTTTTTTCCTCTTGGCATCACATCAAACAACACTTTTGTACAAAATCTAGGGTTGGCGATTACAATCTATTCATTGCTGCATTGTGATGCAAACAAGAACAATTATGAATCAATTTTAATATGTCAAAAACTGATTATTTTTTAAATGATTTAACATCATGTTGAGTTGAGGCAAAGGCAGAAAGGGAAGTGCCAGGACCGTTTATGGTGCACACAACAGGCCGAGAATGAAACGGCACCTTCTGCATTGAAAGAGTGTTTGGAAATATTTCAGCTTCTATGAAGCTAAAGAGTAACTTGCTGACAAAAACCATTTAAGTTGTGTGTTTCCACTCAGAAAAAGATGAACCAACAGCTGCTACCACTAACAGAAGAGGAGAACAGATAGGTAGGTAAATGGACTGCACTTATAGAACTCCTTTCTATCTTATCAAGATACTCAAAAGCTCTTTACAACACAATCTGTGCCCTCGTTTACCCATTTATACAGTACTCTACTGTTTCTGTACAAAGACTAATCAGTGTATACTGTATTATCACATTCATGCACCAAGGGGACACATTTGGAGGCAATGAGGGGTTCAATGTCTTACCCAGGGACACTTCAGCACGTGACTGCTGGGGGAATCGGACCTCCAGCTCTTTCATTGGAGGACCACTGCTCTAACCACTCATGTACAAAACAATGAGCGGTTATCTAAGGTGTTCATTCAACCTTTATTTATACAGGCTAGCCTCGTTGAGTCACGTGGACTCATTTACAAGAGGGACCTGTCTCACTCACACCAAACAACCATCCACTCTCACTCACACCTAGGGTCAATTTAGAGTCACCAATCAGCCTAACAAGCATGTTTTTTGGTCTGTGGGAGGAAACCGGAGTACCCGGAGGAAACCCACGCATGCACGGGGAGAACATGCAAACTCCACCCAGAAAGGCCCCGGACCGGGATTTGAACCGGCAACCTTCTCGCTGAGAGGCAGCAGCTCTACCAGTTGTGCCACCGTGCTGTGTGCTTAAATAAGGCTGAGGGAGAGTGAGAGATGAGTGCACCTGGGATGATGCTAATTGAAAACTGGTGTGACTGATTAGAGACAGGCTGAGAAGTGGGTGAAGAATGGCAACAAACAGAGGGACAATACAAGGAGCAGAAAAATAAAATAAACACAAAAACACAAAGAAAGAAGACAGAGGGACAGATTATGTCAAGTCTATTGCAGCTTTTTTTGGTGATGGATTTGTGGCTGCATTTATTTGTTGCAAAAGGGCTTTTGCACCATATTTCACACTGTTGAGCCACGATAGAATATTATCAACAGGACCAAAAACAAAGTTGGAGAAAGCCGTTACAATAGCTCTCACATGCCACATGGACATCTTTTTACTTTTGTCCATTTAGTTCCCATAATTGTGTTTGAATGATAACTTTTTAGGCAGCAGTGTAGAGCAAAATATTTTGTCTTCTTTTTAAAGGTTTGTGAGATTATGTGCTCATATGATTCTAAATACACTGATAATAGTTTTATAATCACATCACAGTTGTCTGAATTGTAATCAAATGACAAGATGTTCAAGGATCCCCAACCCCTAATAAACCTTGGGCCAAAGTTTTCAGGTGATGTCTACACAATAATTAGAAATACAACTATACTCTATAATTACAAAAACCTAACTGAAAATGATTAAAGAGCATTTCCAGACACACATGATGATATTTTTCTTTTCTTGATAGGCTTCTGGCGGTAGCTTTTGATACAATCGATAAAACCATTCTGCTTGAAAAAGTAAACAAATATGGAATTAGAGGACCAGCGTTGCAGTGGGTATGTAACTATTTAAAGGATAGAAAGCTTCTTCTTCTTCTTCTTCTTCTTCTTCTTCTTTCGGCTTTTCCCTTTTCAGGGGTCGCCACAGCGAGTCATCCTCCTCCACCTCACTCTGTCCTCTGCATCCTCTGTCCTCACTCCAACTACCTCCATGTCCTCTCTAACTGCATCCATATATCTCCTCTTTGGCCTCCCTCTTTGTCTTTTTCCTGGCAGCTGCATTTCTAACATCCTTCTACCAATATACCCACTGTCCCTCCTCTGGACATGTCCAAACCATCTCAGTCTGGCCTCCCTAACTTTATCTCCCAGTTGTTCAACATGTGCTGTACCTCTGATGATCTCATTCCTGATCTTATCCATCCTTGTCACTCCTAAGGAGAACCTCAGCATCTTCATTTCTGCTACTTCCAGTTCTTTCTCCTGTCTTTTTGTCAATGACACTGTCTCCAGACCATACAACATAGCTGGTCTCACCACTGTCTTGTAAACTTTTCCTTTGACCTTTGCTGACACCTTTTTGTCACAAATCACTCCTGAAACTTTTCTCCATCACTCCATCCTGCCTGGACTCTCTTCTTCACCTCTTTACCACATTCCCCATTTTCCTGGACAGTGGACCCCAAGTACTTGAAGTCCTGCACCTTTGTGACCTCTGCTCCTTGTAGCCTCACTGTTCCACCAGCCTCCCTCTCATTCACACACATGTACTCTGTCTTACTACGGCTGACTTTCATTCCTCTTCTTTCAAGAGAATACCTCCACCTCTCCAAGTTCTCTTCCACCTGTTCCCTGTTCTCACCACAGATCACAATGTCATCTGCAAACATCATAGTCCATGGGGATTCCTGCCTGACCTCATCTGTTAGTCGGTCCATCACCAGAGCAAACAAGAAGGGGCTCAGAGCCGATCCTTGATGCAATCCCACCTCCACCTTGAAGCTATCTGTCACTCCTACAGCACATCTCACCACTGTCCTGCTGTCCTCATACATGTCCTGTACCAGTCTAACATACTTTTCTGCCACTCCAGATTTCCTCATGCAATACCACACCTCCTCTCTTGGCACCCTGTCATATGCTTTTTCTAAATCCACAAACACACAATGGAGTTCTTTCTGACCCTCTCTGTACTTCTCTATCAACATCCTCAAAGCAAAGATGGCATCTGTGGTGCTCTTTCTTGGCATGAAACCATACTGCTGCTCACAGATAGTCACCTCTTGTCTAAGCCTTCCTTCCACAACTCTCTCCCAGATCTTCATCGTGTGGCTCATCAACTTAATTCCCCTGTAGTTGCTACAACTCTGTACATCACCCTTGTTCTTAAAAATGGGAACCAGCACACTTCTTCTCCATTCTTCAGGCATTTTCTCACCCTCAAATATTCCATTAAATATTTGAGTCAAAAACCTCACTGCCACCTCTCCAAGACATTTCCAAACCTCCACTGGTATGTCATCAGGTCCTACTGCCTTCCCCTTCTTCATTCTTTTCAAAGCTTTCCGGACTTCACCCTCACTAATCTTTCCCACTTCCTGGTCCACAGTTTCTATGACCTCCACTCTTCTTTCTCTTTCATTCTCTTCATTCATTAGCTCCTCAAAGTAATCCTTCCATCTTCCCATCACACTCTCCTCACTTGTTAGAACATTCCCATTCCCATCTTTAATAAGCCTAACCTGCTGCACATCCTTTCCAGCCTGATCCCTCTGTCTTGCCAATCGGTACAAGTCCTTCTCGCCCTCTTTAGTGTCCAGTCTCCCATACAACTCATTGTACGCCCTCTGCTTTGCCTTAGCTACTTCCCTCTTTGCTCTATGTCCCATCTCCTTATATTCCTGTCTCCTCTCTTCAGTCCTCTCACTGTCATATTTCTTCTTGGCTAATCTCTTTCTTTGAATGGCGTCCTGCACTTCACTATTCCACCACCAGGTTTCCTTATCTTCCATTCTCTGTCCAGATGACACACCAAGTACCTTCCTACCTGTCTCTCTAATTGCTGTTGCTGTAGTAGTCCAGTCACTTGGAAGCTCTTTCTTACCACCCAGAACCTTTAACAGCTTGTCTCTGAATTTCTCACAACATTCTTCCTTCTTTAGCTTCCACCATTTGGTCTTCTTCTCTGATTTTACTCTTTTTCTCTTCTTCGCAACAACAGTCATTCTACACACAACCATCCGATGCTGTCTGGCCACGCTCTCCCCTGCCACAACCTTACAGTCTCCAATCTCCCTCAGGTTTCCTCTTCTACACAGAATGTAGTCGACCTGTGTACTCCTTCCTCCACTCTTATAGGTCACTCTATGTTCCTCCCTCTTTTGGAAATAGGTATTGACTATAGCCATTTCCATTCTCTTGGCAAAATCCACCACCATCTGTCCTTCCTGGTTTCTTTCCTTGACACCAAACCTACCCATCACTTCCTCATCCCCTCTGTTTCCTTCACCAACATGTCCATTCAGGTCTGCTCCAATCACCACTCTTTCCTCCCTGGGAATACTCTCTATCACTTCATCCAAATCTTTCCAAAATTTATCTTTCTCCTCCCCATCACATCCAACCTGTGGAGCATAACCACTGACTATGTTTAGCATCAGACCTTCTACTTCTACCTTCAGACACATCACCCTATCTGACACTCTCTTCACCTCTACTACATTCTTTGCCAACTCCTCCTTCAGGACCACCCCTACTCCATTTCTCTTTCTATCCACACCATGGTAAAACAGTTTGAACCCTGCTCCAATACTGCGAGCCTTGCTGCCCTTCCACTTGGTCTCTTGGACACATAAAACATCTACCTTTCTTCTCTGCATCATGTCAGCCAGCTCTCTACCTTTGCCTGTCATTGTCCCCACATTTAGAGTTGCAACCCTACATTCTTCACTTTCCTCTTCTCCCTCTGTCTCCTGACACGTTTCCCTCCTCGGGGTCTTCGACTAACAGTAGTACAATTTCCGCCGGCACCCTGTTTGTCAACAGCACCGGTGGCGGACGTTGTTAACCCGGGCCTCGACCGATCCGGTATGGTTTCACTTTGATGAACTCGCATTATTGTTTTGGCAAGTGTTTTACATCGGATGCCATTCCTGACACAACCCTCACCATTTACCCGGGCTTGGGACCGGCACAAGAGATACACTGGCTTGTGCTCCCTAGTGGCTGGTTTTTTGAAGGATAGAAAGCAATTTGTACAAATAGATGATGTACGATCTAACCTCTGCAAGATTACATGTGGAGTCCCACAAGGCTCTATATTAGGACCAAAGTTGTTTATTTTGTATGTAAATGATTTGGTGAATGTGTCTGGACTTCTACAATGTGTTCTTTTTGCTGATGATACAACTTTTTTATTTTGGTAGAGATTTAAAACAAATGTTTGAGTTGTTGAAAACAGAGATTGTTAAATTACAATTTTGGTTTAAATTAAACAAGTTATCATTAAATTTAGATAAAACAAATTACAGTATATGTTATTTAGTAATAAAAAGAAAACTTTGGATTTCTCTGTCAAAATAGATGGCGTTGAGTTAAGCGGAGTAAGTGAGGTTAAGTTCCTGGGTGTGATTGTTAATGACAGACTGTCATGGAAACAGCACATACATTCTGTTAAAATTAAGTTATTTAAATATACTGCAGTACTATAAACTAAAGGACTTGTTGAATGAAAAAGCTCTATATTTGCTGTATAATACAATCTTTGTTCCACATTTAATTTATTGTCTTCAGGTTTGGGGAAAAGTGTGCAAAACTATAACAAAATCTATTTTTATTTTACAGAAAAGAGCTGTGAGAATTATTGCAAAAAAGACTGTCATCCATCTAATATATTATTTAACCAACTCAACTTACTGAAGTTTTATGATTTGGTGGACTATAATATTTTGTTAGTAATGTATAGAGCTCATAATAACACACTACCTTCAAACGTTCAAATGCATTTTGTTAAGAGAAAAAAGCTGCTACAGTCTTAAGGGAACTGACATTTTTGCAAAACCACAGTACAGAGTTTAAAGGGATGGGCTATTTCAATACAGGGAGTTGATTTGTGGAACGGTTTGGGAAATGATGTTAAAAATGTAAAATCAGTGCTTATGTTTAAAATAATTATCAAAACTAAATTGTTAACAAAATACTAAAACTTTCAGTTAAGTGTTTAATGTTCTAGATATTTGTAGATTATGAAAAGTTGCTCTTTTTACTCACTCAATGGCAAGGTGTTCTGTAAAAAGTTCCCACTGTATAATTTTCCTTTAAATGTGCCTGCAAACTCTTATTTTCAGTCCATTTTGTCCTCTCACAGTGATCTGATAATTATCTTAATCCAGCAAACAGCCCAGGCTTGTCTCCTTCAACTATTTGTGCATGCATGTCAACATCTATCTGTATGGGTGTCTTTGAGTACCAGTAGTAACTGACTGAAGGCAGCAAGACACGTGTGAGGCCAGAACTTGATTACCTGACCCACTCTCCCAAGCTTGACTGGAAATATGGGAATGCGTCATCCGATATCATACCTCTAGGAAGACCTGTGAGAACACGGTGGATAATCTAGCAGGAGGGCGCGTGTGCCGATCTGATCAGAGTTGCTATGCAGTTGGGAGGAATGGTAAATAATTGATATTTTACAGTGTGCTACCAGTTTCCACGTTACATTGCTATGTAGTTTGCAACTTTGAAGTGGCGTTGGGTCTTGTTGTGGCATGCAGAAACAAAGGAAGCCCAGCAGATGTGGGAGCTATGCTTCAATTTAAATTCTTGAACAGTGTTCACAGCTGCTCTGCGCTGCCTCTCCGGCCGCGGAGGATACAACGTTATGGCTGTCCTGAACTTGATTACAACTAAAATCCCAGCCAGAAGTCTGTGTTTTACTGAAGCGGTCTTGGCGCTTTACAACGGACCGGCACTCCATTAATGCCCAGATGCAGGCATTTTCTTTAATACAGGGGATCCCTGCAGTCCAAAGCAGCATGTCATCACGATTTTCCAATGTGTAATTATGTTTTACACACAGCCTCATTTAGAGAATACATGCTGTCAGAGAAAACCATTGTGGTCAAAGTGCAAGGGTTTTAAACTTAAAGTTATTTAATGCGAAATAGAGTAAATGCCTGAAACATTGTCACACATTTTATGTTTTTTTGTTGGGATCAAAGTTTATTTTTCAGTCTAGAGGAATAAAATTAACAAGTCTACCAAAGTGGCGTGTTTGGAGCTAGAGCTCAAAAATACTTGTGACTATCGTAGAGTTAGGACTAAATGACAAAAGCCAGATGTTAGTGAGTGTTAGTTGAGTTTTTTAAATTATTTTTATTATTTGTTTCTTGTGAAAGGGACTACAGAGATAATTTCTCCTGTTTCCTGTTCCAGACAAGGCCCCGTTCCATTGAGTTCATCTCCCTCTTCGTCCTGCCATCACTCGTGATGAACAACAACTCCACTTGAGGCAAAGATTCACCTTCAACTTGGAGCATTCCATGTATTTTCCATGTAGAGAACCAAAGTCTTGGACTTACAGGAACTGACTCAACACAGTTTCTTCACAGTCGGCTGCAAATTTCAGCGGTGCATGTTGAAAGTCAAGTCTTGAAGACACTAACAGAACTGCATTCATTCAACCTTTATTTATACAGGTTAGTCTCATTGAGCCTCGAGGACTCGTACAAGAGAGACCTGATTTAAACCAAGAACACGGATGAGGGACAGACAATAAAAGACAATCATGTAAAATAATATAAAATGAAAAGTAAATAGAAGAAATTATATAAAAACAAAACAAAAACAGCTACATTGTAAATCAGGAGTATTCAATTATAATTTAAAGAAGTCAGCAAAATTTCATGAGGCCAAGGTCCGAAAGTCCAACTATTTAATGTGAGGTATAGTTCATATAGTTTACCGTTTGGTTAGTGTGTTTTTAATAGTGTGTTCGGTTTTCTTATCAGTATTTGTGGTGTTGAATAAATAAATAAAAATTAAACCTGATGTCTTCAGTTAACTTATTAATAATATGTGATGTTTCACATCATCGTTTAAATCACATAACTTGAATTCAAAGGCGTCAGAAGCATCTGTAACGTGTGGGGACACAGAATGTCAACAGGAACACCATTTTAAGATAAAATAGAAAGAAGGACTGCTGGTACAGACTTCCTGTTTCAAAACAACATTCCCTTTGGTTTTTATCAACCTTTAACACCAGTTTGAAATGGAACAAATCTGACTGGATGATGTTGAATGCAGACTGTAAGAGCTGAAAACCTTAGCAACTGATTTAGCTTGACAATAAAGAACTGGGTCATCGGCATAGAAACGTAAAGATGCATCGGGTATGATCTGACCTACATTACCAATGTAGATTGTGAAGAGGGTGAGTCCTAAGACTGAACCTTGTGGTACGCCATTGTTAACAGTTAGATAGCTGGAAGAAGTACCATTATCAGAGTCAGAGATTCTTTATAGTCTTTCACACCACATGTGGTACATGTGATGAAACGAGATTATGTACACAAAGTCCCAGTTACATTCAACAATAAAATGTAAAAAAAAGAAGAACAGTAGTAACATCTAAGATATGAACTAAGAAAAACATAAACTAAAAATACACTAGGCAATAATAGCATAAAAACATTACTTCGAACAGCAGCACAAAAATGAGTCTGCATGAGCAGATGAGCACAAATGAACATAGCAACATGAAACAGATCAACAGCAACATGAAACAGATCAGCAGCAACATGAAACAGATCAGCAGCAACATGACATGAATGATTTTTTTTCATCTTATGTTCAGTGGGTTGTAGGTGTGTTTGTTCCTTCTGAAGTCCACAATCATCTCATTTGTCTTCTTCACATTGATGTGAAGATTATTCTCATTGCACCAGCTCTCCAGGTGTTCAACCTCCTGCCTGTAGCTGGACTCATCATTGTTTGGGATGCATCCCACCACCGCTGTATCATCTGCAAACTTTACAATGTGACAACCTGGATGGGTAGCTGCACAATCATGTGTGAGCAGAGTGAACAGGAGAGGGCTCAACACACATCCTTGAGAAGAGCCAGTGATGAGAGTTATGGTGGAGGAGGAGAAGTTGTGGATCCTCACTGACTGTGGTCTGTTTGTTAAGAAGTCTAGTACCCAGTTACAGATGGAGGGGTTTATGCCGGCTACCCACCTAACGCGTTTCAGGCAGCGGAAGCAGCCGGTTTACATTGAAAGTGTATGTGGAGGCGCGGTGCGGCGAAACGCGGCGCGGCGCAGCGCATTTTGAGCATTTCGAGCAGCGCGCGGCAGTTATTTTCCTCGTCCAAAGCAGCCGATGCCGGAGTTCAAATATTTGAACTTTGGCTGCTCGACGCGTCGCAGCAACCAATTGGGAGAGCCTCTGTTATATTATGACTTCAACTCGGCATTCAACACCATCATCCCCCAACAGCTCATCCTTAAACTGGACAGTCTGGGGCTGAACACCTCAATGTGTAACTGGCTGCTAGACTTCCTGACCGGGAGACCACAGGCAGTACGGGTCGGGAATAACACATCCAGCACCATCACATTGAATACAGGGGCCCCACAAGGATGTGTGCTGAGCCCCCTTCTATTCACCCTGCTAACACACGACTGCACACCATCATACAGCTCCAACCACTTCATCAAGTTTGCGGACGACACAACAGTGGTGGGTCTCATCAGCAACAACGATGAGACGGACTACAGGAACGAGGTGAGCCGCCTGGCCTTGTGGTGCGGACACAACAATCTCACTCTCAACGTGGAGAAGACAAAGGAGATTGTTGTGGACTTCAGGAAGAGGGATGCCCAACATGCCCCTCTGACCATCAACAGCACCACAGTGGAGAGAGTAGACAGCACCAAGTTCCTGGGAGTGCACGTCTCAGAGGACCTGTCCTGGAGCAGGAACACTGCATCACTGGCCAAGAAGGCTCACCAGCGCCTCTACTTTCTCCGCAAGCTGAAAAGGGCTGGAGCTCCAACCCCCATCATGTGCACCTTCTACAGAGGTGCCATAGAAAGTGTCCTGACCAGCTGCATCACGGTGTGGTTTGGTGCATGTACTGCATCCTGCCGCAAGAGCCTCCAACGCATTGTGAGAGCAGCTGAGAAGATTGTCGGCACCTCCTTCCCCTCACTACAGGACTTACACAGCAAACGCCTCACTCGGAAAGCCCACTGCATGGCAGGTGATCCCACACACCCACTACACAGCTGCTTCAGCCTGTTGCCATCAGGGAGGAGACTGAGGAGTCTCCAGGCTCGAACCAGCAGACTAAATGACAGCTCTGTTCATCAGGCAGTCAGGATGCTTAACTCTCTGCCTGCTCTGCCCTCCTACTTGTACTGCCTTAACACAAAAAACTTTCACACATTATCACATAACACAAAGTTTTTAACACTGGACTCTGTGTCATCAAAACGGGTTATTCACTCAACTCACGGTCATGTTCTCATTCAGTTTGCACTACTTCTTATATTTGCACTTATGTTTGTATTACATTACTGCCTATAGTCATACTACTGTTTACATTCACTGTTTACATTTATTACTACTGTTTACATTCATTACTACTGTTTACATTTATTACTACTGTTTACATTTACACTACTTTTTATATCTACACTACTGCTGATATATATATATATATATATATATATATATATATATATATATATATATATATACATATATATATATATATATATATATATATATATATATATATATATATATATATATTATTTTTACTAGCCTTATTGCATATGCCACTTTACCTCTATACCAATATCAACTACCTCATACATATACTGTGTACATAAACTTCATATGCTGCTTTGTCACTCTATTACAAATGTCAATGCCAGAACTTTCATTTTATTTTATAGATATACTTTTTACACTTTTATACTACTATGAAAAAACTCAGGACAGTATTACACTTTTTATTATTTCATTTTATGCTTATGTTAAATGTTTAGTGATTTAGTGTTGGTGTAACCTTTCATACTACTACTATGCAAAAACTACTATGAACAAAACTCAGGACAGTATTACACTTTCATTATTTCATTTTATGCTTATGTTTATTAAATGTTTAGTGTTTTAGTGTTGGTGTAACTTTTCATACTTTCATACTACTACTATGCAAAAACTACTATGCAAAAACTCAGGACAGTATTACACTTTTATTATTTCATTTTATGCTTATGTTTATTAAATGTTTTAGTGTTTTAGTGTTTAAATGGTTACTGTTGCACCGAGGGACTGAGAGAAATGCAATTTCAATCCTGTGAATGTCCTGTACATATTGCAGTTTTGACAATAAAGTTGACTTTGACTTTGACTTGACTATGTGATGACGCAACGACGACGGGACTTTTTTTAAACTTTTTAAACTTACCCCAACGAGCCTCCATGAAGAAACCAGCCTCCGGTAAGAAACTTGGCATTTTTACAGTTGCCGCTGTCCGCTCGAGCGTACGATCACCCCAAACATAATAAAATGTTTTAATCTCAACAAAGACTTTCGGAGCTGCAGTTCGGCTCGTAGAAAACACACTCAAGTAGTAACGAGGCTCACGTACAGCTGCTTTCATCTGCTCGGTGTACAGAAAACAAAACAAACCGACCGGAAAAGGAGCCAGACGCTCCTCCCACTGCGCGTCATCAGACGCGTCTTCATATCCTGATATATTAACCAATATTTATTCTTAAATTTGACAATAATTACGTGTGAACAGATTCTGGTGACAAGCAGCCAACAGGGTGCATCAGGAGCGCTTTTGATGCTCAAGACGCATTCGGTGGGTACCCGGCATAAGTCCTAGTGTGAACAGTTTGTCCATCAGGGTTTGGGGGATCATGGTGTTGAAGGCAGACGTGAAGTCCACAAAGAGCATAGGAAGGTAGTGTTATGTTGAACACATTGCCTCCAATCTGAGAGATGATTAGAGAATCAACCAAACAATGGTGTGATCTGAGAAACCAGTTTCCGAGAGCTTATGACACAAGATGTCATGGTCCACAGTCATTTACATCCTCTATTTACATCATCTGCAAAAAGTGAAATCCAGCCCTAAGGTCTCCTGTCCATGACTATCTTAAGAGCAAAAGTTGTGTGTATATTTTTAAACACATTTTCATTCATAAAGGTTTAATATGAACGTGTTCATCATTAGCTTCTTTTAGTAAGCCGTAAGCGTAATTAATATTTCATGCCATCTGGCATTTATCAAATGAAAACTTTCTAACAGCAGTTCAGCGCCAAACATCTGCCTCCTTTGTTAATAAATATGGAAGCTTGGAACATTTTTGTGTGCTTGCTGAACAACGTTAACACAATCCTCCAGCTTACAGGTTCCTGCAGCCTGAGTCACCCCTCTGTTTTGTATTAGTTTAATGCTGGCTCTTTGCATATTGAGGTCTGCAGATTTTAACCTTTAAGCCTCAATAACTAAAGTATTTTATCTAGATAAACTTCTTGTTTGACTCAGACATCTAGTCAGAGAACAACACTGGAAGCTCAGACCTTAGCAAGATTTATTTTGACAGGTTGAGGTGTGCAGGTGAATTTATTTGGGGTAAACTGACTGTGACGGATGTTCCTGCATTACTGTCTGGTTTATGCACCCTTTAGGTGATCAGTGATACATGTTGGCTTTGTGCTCTTCCAAAGAACCATGTCGGTGTACAAAACGGAGGTCATCATGGTTCACTTGTCCTGTGTATGCACAAAAACCGTAAATCACAACACAGGCACGATAAGAACGCTCAACAATAAAGAGCTTGAGGTGTAGAATCAGTCATGCTTTGGTTTTGTATTATGCAGCTTCAGAGTGGTTTGGGCTTTCCACTCCAAACATCTAGATAAAAAGCTAAATTTGTGTCTTCCTGTGTGGCCTGAGCTGATTTTTACCCCCCAGACCAACTGCATATGATCCTGTTAGTCGTTTCTTCGCTGCAGAATGCCACCAGCCGAGTGTTTTGTGTTGACATGCGATGATGAATGATTGATCCCCCTTTTTTAATTTTATTTTCTTCTGCTAACTGAACCAAATCCATTTCCTCCGCAGAACAATGGGGTTTCAAAGAACCGTACACACGCATACACAAATGGACAACAGCGTTTTCCAGATGCACCAGAACAAAGGCTCTATTTCTTGGAAAAGTCCCCCTCAGTGCTCATCTTGATTAGACATTGAACTGGTTCTGTCTCTCGGCCAGTTTGTTTAAACTGTCGTGTGCGCTCGCTTCGTTGGCAGTTAGTGTCATTTATGGAGCAAAGCTCAACCAAATGATGCTAAAGAATGTGTAGATATTCCACTTGTAGAAGCCAATCATACTTCAAGCCTTGCAAAGTCTGGTTACACCTCCTGATGTTACCGCACTTCTATCTTTCTAAGAACTCACGCATTCTCCAAATGCTAACTCAGACAGGTGGAATTTCATCCGCTACACAATTACTGCCTCAAAATCCAACTGCAAGCCAACTTCATCTCTCAAATACTGATTGATGTAATAGAGATACCTCTCAGGGAGTACCATGCATACTTTTGTCACCGGGATTTGAGAACTTTAAGTTCAGAACATTGAAAGTGAGGATTTTGTGGAAGAGTGATGCAGGTTTTTATGTTTTTGATGCAATTAATCTTGGTGCCTGTACGTTGGGGTTCACCCCGGTGAACGAGAGGGTAGCCTCCCTTCGCCTACGTGTGGGGGGACGGGCTCTGACTGTTGTTTGTGCCTATGCACCAAACGGCAGCTCAGACTACCCACCCTTTTTGGAGTCCTTGGAGGGGGTATTGGAGAGTGCGCCTCCTGGGGACTCCCTTGTTCTACTGGGGGACTTCAACGCTCACGTGGGCAATGACAGTGAGACCTGGAGGGGTGTGGTTGGGAGGAACGGCCCCCCTGATCTGAACCAGAGTGGTGTTCTGTTATTGGACTTCTGTGCTCGTCATGGATTGTCCATAACGAACACCATGTTTAAGCATAAGGGTGTCCATATGTGCTCTTGGCACCAGGACACCCTAGGTCGCAGTTCGATGATCGACTTTGTTGTCGTCTCATCTGATCTGCGGCCGCATGTCTTGGACACTCGGGTGAAGAGAGGGGCGGAGCTGTCAACTGACCACTACCTGGTGGTGAGTTGGCTCCGATGGTGGGGGAGGATGCCGGTCAGACCTGGCAGACCCAAACGTATTGTGAGGGTCTGCTGGGAACGTCTGGCAGAGTCTCCCGTAAGACGGAGCTTTAACTCCCACCTCCGGGAGAGCTTTGAACACGTTCCGAGGGAGGCGGGGGACATGGAGTCCGAGTGGGCCGTGTTCCGCGCCTCTATTGTCGAGGCAGCTTATCGGAGCTGTGGCCGCAAGGTTGTTGGTGCCTGTCGTGGTGGCAACCCTCGAACCCGGTGGTGGACACCGGCAGTGAGGGATGCTGTCAGGCTGAAGAAGGAGTCCTATTGGGCCTTTTTGGCTTGTGGGACCCCGGAAGCAGCTGATAGGTACCGGCAGTCCAAGCGGCATGCGGCTCGGGTGGTTGCTGAGGCAAAAACTCGGGCGTGGGAGGAGTTCGGAGAGGCCATGGAGAATGACTTCCGTACGGCTTCGAGGCGATTCTGGTCCACCATCCGGCGTCTCAGGGGGGGAAAGAGGTACGCGACCAACACCATTTATGGTGGGGGTGGCGTGCTGCTGACCTCAACTCGGGATGTTGTGAGTCGGTGGGCGGAATACTTCGAAGACCTCCTCAATCCTACTGGCACGTCTTCCACTGAGGAAGCGGAGCCTGGGGACTTTGGGTCGGGTTCTCCGATCTCTGGTGCTGAGGTCGCCGAGGTGGTTAAAAAGCTCCGCGGTGGCAAGGCTCCGGGGGTGGATGAGATTCGCCCGGAGTTCCTTAGGGCTCTGGATGTTGTAGGGTTGTGTTGGCTTACGCGACTCTGCAATATCGCGTGGACATCGGGGGCAGTTCCCTTGGATTGGCAGACTGGGGTGGTGGTTCCCCTATTCAAAAAGGGGGACCGTAGGGTGTGTTCCAACTATAGGGGGATCACACTCTTAAGCCTCCCTGGTAAGGTCTATTCAGGGGTTCTGGAGAGGAGGGTCCGTCGGATAGTCGAACCTCGGATTCAGGAGGAGCAGTGTGGTTTTCGTGCTGGTCGTGGAACACTGGACCAGCTCTACACCCTCAACAGGGTCCTGGAGGGTGCGTGGGAGTTTGCCCAACCAGTTTACATGTGCTTTGTGGACTTGGAGAAGGCATTCGACCGCGTCCCTCGGGGGGTTCTGTGGGGGGTACTCCGGGAGTATGGGGTACCAGGCCCTTTGATAAGGGCTGTTAGGTCCCTGTACGACCGGTGTCAGAGCTTGGTCCGCATTGCCGGCAGTAAGTCAGGCTCGTTTCCGGTGAGAGTTGGACTCCGCCAAGGTTGCCCTTTGTCACCGATTCTGTTCATAACTTTTATGGACAGAATTTCTAGGCGCAGCCAAGGTGTTGAGAGGATCCGTTTTGGTGACCTTAGAATCGCTTCTCTGTTTTTTGCAGATGATGTGGTCCTACTGGCTTCATCAGTTCGTGATTTACAACTTTCACTGGAGCGGTTTGCAGCCGAGTGTGATGCGGCCGGGATGAGGATCAGTTCCTCCAAATCCGAGGCCATGGTCTTGAGCCGGAAAAGGGTAGCATGCCCTCTCCGGGTCGGGGAGGAGGTCCTGCCCCAAGTGGAGGAGTTTAAGTATCTCGGGATCTTGTTCACGAATGAGGGAAAACTGGAGCGTGAGATCGATAGGCGGATAGGTGCAGCGTCCGCAGTGAAGCGGGCGCTGTACCGGTCTGTCGTGGTGAAGAGAGAGCTGAGTCAAAAGGCAAAGCTCTCAATTTACCGATCGATCTACGTTCCCACCCTCATCTATGGTCATGAGCTTTGGGTTATGACCGAAAGAACAAGATCTCGGATACAAGCGGCTGAAATGAGTTTTCTCCGCAGGGTGGCTGGACTCTCCCTTAGAGATAGGGTGAGAAGCTCAGTCATCCGGGAGGGACTCGGAGTAGAGCCGCTGCTTCTCCACATCGAGAGGAGCCAGTTGAGGTGGCTCGGGCATCTGGTTAGGATGCCTCCTGGACGCCTCCCTGGTGAGGTGTTCCGGGCATGTCCCACCGGGAGGAGACCCAGAGGAAGACCCAGGACGCGCTGGAGGGACTATGTTTCTCGGCTGGCCTGGGAACGCCTTGGGATTCCCCCGGAGGAGCTGCTCCAAGTGGCTGGGGAGAGGGAAGTCTGGGCCTCCCTACTTAGGCTGCTACCCCCGCGACCCGACCCCGGATAAGCGGAAGAAGATGGATGGATGGATGGATGGATGGATGATGCAATTAAATGGCGCCGTAAGAGCTAAAATGTTAAACATACATGTATAGGTTAAAGACCTGCAAGTGATAAGATGGCTCAATACTACGTACAGTATATTGTTTTATGTTGATTTTTCAGTGGTGCAGTTTAGAGCTGCTGCCTATTAGCGAGAAGTTTGCAGGATTGAATCCTGGCCGGGGGCCATTCTGGGTGGAGTTAGCATGTTCTCTCTGTGCATGCATGGGTTTTCTGGTTTCCTTCCACAGACCAAATACATGGATGTTATGCTGATTGGCAACTCTAAATTGTCCCTATGCGTCCCTGTGATGGACCTCTGTCACCTTCATACTTGCTCAAGATGAGTTCAAAGCAGTCTGCTCCTCCGATAAATAGTATTAAAGTAGTATTTTTATATATGAATGTTTCTGTTCAGGGCCCTGAGACAATGGCTGTTGTGACTTGGCGCTATTTAAATAAACTGAATCGAATTGAAATAATTTCAGCTAAGCTCCAAATGTGTTGCATTGTATCTGGAAACAAGTAAAAGTCTGGATCTCATTGAAACAATGAAAAACAAAAAAACATAAGCTTTTTTTTTTTTTGTATTTATTGTTTTGCTTTAGACTGTCGCTCGTATCTGATCACAAGGTCTCAGTGTTGGAGTTTGGATTCTTATTTTTTTCCTCCAACATTGGAGAGACGTCATTAAAAATAACGAGCCTTCACTCCAGCGAGTCAACAGATTGTTCTGCTCTGGCACAAAGTGCTCAGTGTAACCAGACGGAGGTTTTCTCTCCCCCCTCTTAACATTTACAGTGTGAGAAATTCTCAGTTTAAGCAAATGAGCCATTAATGGTTAAAGTGGGCAGTTTACCACAATCCTGCCGGTGTTGTCCCACAGTGGAGGTGTACTCTGGGTCACCAACAGGACAGGAAATTAACGTTTTCACTCACTGGATACAGCGACTGAACACATCCAAAAATAAACCCCAATCAGTTCTTGTATTTTAAACCGCCAGATGTTGAATTACTTTTTTCTTTTTTTAACTGTTCTGCTTCGTATAAATCCAGCTGTGGAATTTGGTTTATGGTTTTAACGTTTATTTTTCAACCTGGATGAAACCGCAATGCACTTTGGTTGTTTGAAACTGAATCTGCAAGTGCAAAGTTAACGATGAAAAACTTGAACAGCCTCAAACTTTCTGACATTTTGGTTCTAAAATCCTTAACAGTGCATTACATCTTTTTAATGAACATCACTTTAACACAGATTTTGGCCTACAGCTGTTTTGATGCATCTAAAGCACCACAGTACTAATGCAACAATCAATTAGTCTCATTCTACACACACATGCACACACTTACACACACTCATTGCCTTCTCCTGCCTTTCCACTGGTCAATACTGCAGATATCAGGTCAGGTTATTTTCCACATTCGAGCCTTCTCACATGTAGGACACTGACTGGAGTACGTTAAATGGGGGACAGAGTGGCCGCTGGGCAACAGAGAGCTAAACTGGTTTCACAGTTTCATAAAGAACAACGCTGGCTTCAATGTAATTATCACCCGCCATCCTGTCTGTCTGTTAGCAAAATATCTCAAGAACCACTGAGTGGATTTTAATCAAACTTACAGGAAGTAATCAATGGATGTACATCTAGAACTGTTTAACTTTTGGAGTCTATCTGATTCAGGATGTCTGCCACAGATGACAAATTTTAAAAAACAAACATGACTATAACTGTCAATTTTATAGATATCGAGCTAAATTTTGATTTGGTAGTAGCAGAGACTGACCCCTGAAAGATACTCAAGTGTTATTAACTGTGCAATATATTTGTTCAAAAGTTAACTCTCAGCTATTGGAGTCAACTCTTTTTGTCTCTTAAGCAAAATGTCTTGTGAACCATTAGATGGATGGATTATTGGAACAACGGTTCCAAGATGGCGGCGCGTGCAAAGGCTGCGGCTTCTCTCTCTCCCGACAACACGGTGTTTTCGTCTTCTTTGTCCTGCATGCCGCAATGTGCCGGCACGTCTTCGTCATGTTTACGTGTTCAAGAACGCAAGTATAGAGAGAGAGTCAGAGAGAGAGAGAGAGTCAGAGAGAGTCTTTATTGTCATTTGCACCGCATGTGGTACATGAGATGAAAACGAGATTATATACACGAGGTCCCAGTTACATCCAACAACAAATGAAAGAGAAAAACAGTAATAACATCGAGAACTAACTAAGAAAAACATCAACTAGTAATACACTAAGCCTAATATAGTGGGAATAAACAGCAGCACGAACATGAGTTTGTATGAGCAGATGGTCACAGATGAACACAGATGAACACAGCAACAAGAAAACAGATCAGCATCAGCATGATGTGATATTTTGCAGTGTTTATTTTAATTTTATTTTTATTTATTCATGAGTCTAACAGCCTCAGGGTAGAAGCTGTTCCTCAGTCTAGTGGTTCTACACTTGATGCTCCTCAACCTCCGTCCTGAGGGGAGTGGGGCAAAGAGTGAGTGTGCTGGATGAGTGAGGTCTTTCATGATACAGGTGGCTCTTTTCCTGCATCTAGAGGTGTAAATGTCTGTGATGGTGGGGAGACTGACTCCAACAGACTTCTGTGCAGCCTTCACCACTCTCTGCAGAGCTTTCCTCTCTTCAACTGTGCAGCCTCCATGCCACACGTTGATGCTGGAGCACAGGATGCTCTCCACTGCACACCTGTAGAAGGAGGTGAGAACTGGGCTGCTCAGACCAGCTCGTCTCAGCCGTCTGAGGAAGTAGAGTCTCTGATGACCTTTCTTGATCAGGCTGGTGGTGTTGTTGCTCCAGCTGAGGTTATCATTCATGTGTACACCCAAGTATTTGTAGCTGGAGACCACTTCCACTGCAGACCCACCTATTATCAGTGGGGCATGGGTGTGTTTGTTCCTTCTGAAGTCCACAATCATCTCCTTTGTCTTCTTCACATTCATGTGAAGATTATTCTCTTTGCACCAGCTCTCCAGGTGTTCCACCTCCTGTCTGTAGCTGGACTCATCATTGTTTGTGATGCATCCCACCACCGCTGTATCATCTGCAAACTTAACAATATGACAGCCTGGAAGTGTGGCTGTACAATCATATGTGAGCAGAGTGAACAGAAGGGGGCTCAGCACACATCCCTGAGGAGAGCCAGTGCTGAGGGTTATGGTGGAGGAGGAGAAGTTGTGGATCTTCACGGACTGTGGTCTGTCTGTTAAGAAGTCTAGTATCCAGTTACAAATAGAGGGGCTTAGTCCAAGTGTAGATAGTTTGTCTATCAGAGTTTGGGGGATCATGGTGTTGAAGGCAGATGTGAAGTCCACAAAGAGCAGACGCACGTATGAGTCTTTCTGATCCAGGTGGGTGAGAGCAGTGTGGACCACGGAAGAAATGGCGTCCTCTGTTGATCGGTTCTCACGGTATGCGTATTGATGAGGGTCCTCATTGATGTTGACGGTTGCCTTGATGTGGGACATGACCAGTTTCTCAAAACATTTAGCGACTATCGGGGTGAGGGCCACCGGTCTATAGTCATTCAGACCAGTCACTGTGGAGCTCTTTGGGACTGGGATGATGGTCGCGGTCTTCAGGCAGGTGGGAACTGACTCCAGTGCAAGTGAGGTGGTGAAGATGTCAGCCAGCACCTCACAGAGCTGGTCCGCACATTCCTTCAGAACTTTCCCTGGGATGTTGTCTGGTCCGGTTGCTTTATGAGGATTAATCTTTCTGAGACTGCCTCTCACTTCTGCTGCGGACACCCTGAGATGCTCTTCATCTGGTGATGAGGTGAGTCTGGTGCTAGCAGGTCTGTTTGGATCATCAAAACGTGCATAAAACTTATTGAGGGCATCAGGCAGAGATGGGTCCCTGGGGCATTGTTTGTTTTTGCCTTTGTAATCTGTTATGCATTTAATACCCTTCCACATGCTCCGTGGGTCTTGTGAGGTGAACTGTCCCTCGATCCTCTGTGCATACGTGGCCTTGGCCTTCTTAATGCCATCCTTCAGTTCATTCCTGCTCTTTCTCAGTTCCACTTTATCTCCTGACTTGAATGCAGTGTCTCTGGCTGCTAGTGTAACAGTTATGGGCTATGCAACTAACTGCGGCTACAAGAGCAGCATCAGAAGATGGTTCTTTTAAGGAGCCTGAGGTGTGAATGAGGACAGGAAACAATGGTTTTAGTTTAGGTGAATGTATTAGTGATTTAAAAGCAGAAAAAAACAACAGACAATTACAAATGCACAGTGAGACACAAATGTCCTCTGAATGAATAAAGTTCCAAGTTCATAAAGTTCTGGTCCTTTTCCTAGCTCGCCATCCTTAGATCCAAAGAGGATCTGATCCATCAAGGAAGAGAAAACAATGGAGAAAAAAAACCGACCTTCTGGAAGAGAGTGGAGCATACTAAACCACAATCAGCTGTTGCAATCCTGGTGATGATCCAGGTAACAAACACCAACAATTCAATTAATCAAATCAGTGGATGCAAAGATTTGTATGACTTTGCCATGAAGACTCCAAACAGCCAGCCACAATCACAGTGAACAGGTGATGCAGTTCAACAGTGCACTGGAGGAGGCGGGGCTTTAAATAAGTTGGCAGAGTTTGGGGCAACACAGGAAGTGGGCCCGCCAAAATAAAAGACTTTACTAATTAAGGGTTACAGGTTCCCCCCCTAAACTCATGTACGTCCTCGTACATGCAAGCGGCTGGTGACACACCACATTGTCACATGAGTTAGAGATCACAGAGGGCTCATTCAGTTCCAAAGCAGATGTAAGGGCTGTGCTGAGTCCTTGAAACAGGGACTGGATGCTTTGTAGAAGCGGATGCCCAAGTTTTGAATACTGCAGACGAGATGGTTGCTGACGTATTCGAGTCGAGCAGCGGACAGGTGGTTTAGGATCTGGACTGGAGAGGTTCGAAGCAGCAACATCACTTAACATGCTGGTTTGTTCTGGAGAAGATGCAGATTCCTGGTGAGGAGAGATAGGTCCTGATAGAGAGGAGGGATTTTCCTCGATAGGATC
The DNA here is from genome assembly GCA_038048925.1 of Garcialebias charrua. NCBI lineage: Eukaryota > Metazoa > Chordata > Actinopteri > Cyprinodontiformes > Rivulidae > Garcialebias > Garcialebias charrua. The sequence goes on from JBBPBX010000265.1 coordinate 72,651, forward strand.
TGAGTTGGCAGAATCTGGTTCATCTTCAGCTGTTTGTTCCATGTCCAGTTCAACAGTGTCCTGTTCCTCACCAACAGTTCCTTCCATAGAGCTCTGTGAGTGCTGGCCAGGCGGATCCACAGGCATAGGAGCGACAGTAGGTGCAGGAGGAGGTAAGTCAACCTCAGTTGTAATTCTGGTGAGATAAGAGCTGGAGTAATCAGGTAAATCAGGTAAGGATAGTTCTTCATTTTCAGGATCTGGAAGATCTACATTTTCTGAAGTCACTGGTGCAATCACAGTTGTTGGTTTCCTTTGTTCTGGTTTGGAGGCTGGAGACAAGTAGCCACAAGGCAATAGCAGGTCACGGTGGAGGGTTCTGATGGGACGATCTTTGCCTTCTGGTTTAACTGTGTATACTGGAAGAGTGCCGGCTTTCTTCTGAATAATATACACATCCGACTCCCACCGGTCTGCGAGTTTGTGCTTGCCTCGTAGTTTGACATTTCTAACCAGAACTCTATCTCCAACTGAGAGTTCTGCAGCTGTAACTTGCTTGTCAAATCTGAGTTTGTTTTTCAACATGACTTTTTCAGAGTTTTCCGTTGCAATCTTGTAGCTTTCTTTGAGATGTGACTTAAGCTTTTCAACATATTGTGAATGAGATGTAGAAGTTTTCTCAGACACAGGCAGTCCAAAAGCTAAGTCAACAGGAAGACGGGGTTGCCGACCAAACATCAATTCATATGGAGAGTATCCAGTGACATCATTTCGGGTACAGTTGTAAGCGTGTACCAACGGTTTCACAAAGTCTTTCCAGTGAACTTTATCTTCTTCTTTCAGCGTACCCAACATGTTTAAAAGTGTTCGGTTGAATCGCTCCACAGGATTGCCACGGGGATGGTAAGGGGTGGTCCTGATCTTTTTTATTCCTGTGATCTGACAGAGCTCCTTGATAGTGTGAGATTCAAAATCAGTACCTTGATCACTATGGAGACGCTCCGGTATTCCATAATGGACAAGGTAATTCTCCCACAGGGTTTTTGCTACAGTTTTAGCTCTTTGGTTTGGGGTTGGCACTGCAACAGCATATTTTGTGAAATGATCAGTTATCACCAGAACATTTTTGATGTTGCTTCGGTCAGGTTCTATTGACAGAAAGTCCATGCAGACAAGTTCGAGTGGTCTTGAAGTTTTGATGTTAACAAGGGGTGCTGCTTTCTCAGGTTGTGCTTTTCTTCGGATGCATCTCTCACAGTTCTTGAGTTTGTTACAGACATCAACTGCCATACGTGGCCAGAAGAACCGTGATCGGACGAGGTCCAGAGTCCTCTCTGTACCTAAATGTCCCATCTGGTCATGAAGCTGGTTGAGGACCTCAGCCCTCCATTCCTCTGGAAGTACAAGTTGGTAAGTAAGCTCACCTCCAATATTACGTCTCCTGACAAGAACATTATTATGGAGCTCCAGACGTGTAAGCTCTCGCAGGAGTAATGGTAGGTCGGGGAGCTGTTCCCTCAGACTTGGCGGTGGGTTTTCCCCTCGTTCCAACTGAGCGATGATGTGCTGAATGACTGGATCGGCTCGTTGTTTGTCAGCAATTTCACCTTCAGAAAAACATGGCACAACAGGTGAAGCGAACTGCAGATCATTAACAAAACTGTCGGGTAAACTGTCAGTGTTAATGGAGAGAGTTTGCACAAGAGCAGCAACCTGGTCCAGGTTAGGTGAGCTGTACACCAGTTGCCTTTCACATATTGCTTGAACCGAGTGCTGGTCAATGGAGATACAGGATGGATGTTCCAGATGTTGTTCAGTAAACTTCAGTATTCTTTCTTTCTCTTTCAGAGATAAAGGATCAGCCACCTGTTCAGCATGAGGTCGCCGAGAGAGACCATCAGCATCTGCATTCAACCTGCCAGCTCGATAATTGATCTTAAAAGAAAAAGTAGAAAGAGCTGCAAGCCACCTATAGCTTGTAGCATCCAATTTAGCAGAAGTTAGCAGATATGTCAGTGGGTTGCTATCTGTAACCACCGTGAATTCGGATCCATACAGGTAGTCATAGAATTTTTCTGTAACTGACCATTTAAGAGCCAGAAACTCAAGTTTATGGGCAGGATAGCGACTTTCACTGCGGGAGAGACCTCTGCTGGCATATGCAATCACCCTGCTCCTTCCATCATGTTCTTGGTACAAAACTGCACCAAGACCAGTAGAGCTGGCATCAGTGTGTAAGATGTAAGGTTTACCTGGGTCTGCAAATGCTAGAACTGGTGCAGTACTCAGCTTCTGGATAACCTCTTCAAAGGCCTGCTGGCAGGCAGTTGTCCAGCGTGCAGCAAAGGGTTCTTTGGGGTCAAGGTAATGTTGCAACTTCATCAGTTTTGATTTTTTCTTACAGGGTGGATATCCAGCTGTTAACTCATTAAGTGGTTTTACCACTGATGAGAACCTTTCCACAAACCGGCGATAATACCCTGCAAAACCAAGGAATGATCTGAGCTCTTTAAGATTCTGAGGAACCGGCCAAGATGTTAATGTGGAAATCTTGTCTGGATCTGTCTCCACTCCATCACTTGAAACTACATGTCCCAGGTAGCGAACAGATGTCTGGAAGAAAACACACTTTTCAACGGACAACTTCAACCCAAATTCTCTCAGGCGTTGGAGAACTTTCTTCAGCCGGAGTTCATGCTCCTCTAGAGTTGGTGCAAACACTATTAAGTCATCAATGAAAACAAGCACTTCTTTTAAATTCATGTCTCCCATGCACCGCTCCATAAGACGTTGGAAGGTGCTAGGGGCATTAGTTACTCCTTGAGGCATTCGGTTAAATTCATAAAATCCAAGTGGACAGACGAATGCAGTTTTATTCTTGTCTGTTTCATTCATCTCAATCTGGTAGTAACCAGATTTTAAATCCAATGTGGAGAACCATCTAGAGCCGGACAGGGCTGAAAATGTGTCCTCCAGCTTTGGCAAAGCATATGCATCTTTGATGGTCTGTGCGTTCAACTTCCTGTAATCAATACAGAGCCGTACTGCACCATTTTTCTTCCGCACTACAACTATAGGAGAAGCAAAGGGTGAATTGGATTCACGTATAACACCAGACTGCAGCAGTTCTCGAATGTGTTTACGCACAGCATCCACATCTTGGGGGTGGATGGGTCTTGGTCGCTGTTTAAAAGCAGTGGGATCAGACAGATTGATCTCATGCTTAACCTTATCTACACGACCAAAATCAAGATCATGCTTGGAAAAAACATCTGACATACTATTGAGCATGGTTGTTATACGTTGCTTCCATTCAGTTGAGAGCGGCGAATCTCCAAAGTTGTAGTTCAACTTGGTTGGCTTTGGCTCTGCGCTCTGGGAAGGTTGATGCACACTCTGCTCTTTGTGAAGAACAGTCTGGATGGTACTGACTTCAGCGATGGCTGTTCTGGCTGGAATCACAATGTCATGATCAGATTCATTAGTGATCACCACTGGCAGTGAAGCAGGCTGTACAGGAGGTAGATCAATAAGGATGGATTTTACTATCAAACCACCAGGTAGGGAGAATGAGGTTGGATGCTGAATAATTACTTCCTTTTCTCCTTGCAGTAATGGACATATGAGAAGAGCCTCCAACACAGCAGTCTGTTGAGCAGGAACAACCTGTGGGATGGATGACTGCACTTTTAAAATGCCATGATAGTCATCAGTTGTCAGCTTATGCCTTATTTCTAAAATTTTATGCACTGCTCTATATCCAAAAGGCACAGGATGGAACTCAGACTGTGAATGACAGCATTGATTATACACAACATCCAGAGTGTTGGTGCCAATCAGGACAGCAGGTTGTGATGATCGCAGGTCTGGAACAACCAAGGCCAAGGTGTTGATGTCCTGCTCTTCTCCTGTAAATTCAGAGGGAAAGGTCAAACAGAGTTCCACATATCCAATATAAGGCACCATCTGACCATTTGCACCTTCTATCTCCAAGAGATCATTTAATGGTTTTATTTTATGATCTGATAGATGGGTATTATAGAAGGAATGTGTAATTGTGGTGACTTGAGAACCTGTATCAAAGAGGCAATGAAAATGTATCCCTTTAATCTTCACCTCACCAGTACATCTTGTGCCCACTAATCCTTTAGGTAATGGAAGATATGAAGGTGAGTCTTTGGTGTGGGGACATTCACTAGTTGTAGCTTCCACTTGTCCCTCAGTAAGAACTGCTTCTAGTTTTGATGGTTTAATTTTCTCCCAGGACTGCTGTTTGTTTTTCAGCTGGCGGCGTTTGTCTTCAACCAGGCTGGAATTTGGTGGACTGGAACAGTTGGGAGCAATGTGACCATCCTGTCCACACTTAAAACAGAACCAGGACTTTGGCCTACTACTGGTTTGGCCAGATTTTGGTTTCTGATTTTTCTGCTGATTTCCTGGTTGAGCAGATTTGGAGTCCTTGGACAGCAAAGCTGACATTTGACTCTGAAGCTTAAGCATTTGCTTCCTCAAATCCTCAATAGCACCAGAGTCTGACAGATGGCCACATGAGCATGCACTGGTGGTATGAGCTTGCACATTAAAACGATGCTTGACTGGTGGAATATGTTTTTTCATCAACATCTCTTTTGCCAACTGTCTGTCTTCCTCTGTTCTAAGTGTTAATAAAAACTCTGAAAAAGGAGGTGGTTGGTCTTTTTTCTTTTCTAGTTGCAGTTTGTTAATCATGCTGTTATCCCAACAACCTCTACAGAATTGCTTTAACAAATATTTGTCCATTTCAGTTGCTGGAATCCCACCACGCTTCACCACTGTACTGAGAGCCAACTGGAGTCTCTGCAGATAAGAAGATGGTCGTTCCCCATGATCCTGAAGCGTGTTTAAAAATTTTGCAAACAACTCTTCTCCATCCTCAACAGTAGCATATGCAGAATCCAACACTTGCAAAAACGCTGCAGGCAGGGCATTGGGTCCCAATCCCCTCACTAGATCAGAAGCTGGAGGGAGTAAACTTTCCAATATACGCCTTGTAACATGCAAAGGGGCAAGACTTGGATCTGCATTCAAAAGTTCTATTTGAGACTTCCAAGATTCATAATCTGCCTCATGCTGAGGTTTTGGAAGCCTCCCTGAGAAGGTACGTAGTCTAAATGAAGGCAGAGGTTGAAAATTTACATCATCTCTGTGCACAAGGTGTTCAACTACAACCCTCTGGACCCCAGGAGGGTTTAGATCATTCTCCGAGAGGGAAATTCTTGGTCTCACATGTGGAGCTGGATTTGGTCGAGTTTGTGATCCTTGTTGGTTGGTGGTGGAGTGAACCGAGGGGTTTGAGGGAAGAGTAACCGGCTGAGTCTGACTGGATTCTCTGTTAGTCATCAGTATTTCAACTGTGTCATCATCGTCAGGCTCCCCTCCGGTAGCTGCTATTCCTAAATGAGCACTTATTTGTTCAAAAACTCCTCTCAAAACCTCATCAATTGATTGTCCACTCTGCTGGGAAATGCGTTTCAGTTCATAAAGGTAATCAGGGACTGGGGTCTTGTTTCCTGTGGTTGTGGCATGGCACTCTCTTGAAAGTAATTTAATAACAAATACAACACCTTCTGCAATCTTAGATTGGTAAACATATGGTAAAAGCGATTTTAGCTTTTCCAAATCTGCAGAATTAATGAATTCAACGGCCAGGTTTTTATAAAATGGACTCTCACTTGCAGTAACAGTAAAAACCTTAACTTCACCATAGCTGCGCAAATAATATATGATCTCATCATCTGCTTGAGTGTTCGTTACACCACTAATGATGACAGAATTAGCAACATTGATACCAATTTGGTCAAAGAAATCCATATTTCAATGCAAACAAAATGTATTCAAAAAACATTCACAACTTCAGGCTCCTGGCTAGCTCGCCAAATTTATGTAACAGTTATGGGCTATGCAACTAACTGCGGCTACAAGAGCAGCATCAGAAGATGGTTCTTTTAAGGAGCCTGAGGTGTGAATGAGGACAGGAGACAATGGTTTTAGTTTAGGTGAATGTATTAGTGATTTAAAAGCAGAAAAAAACAACAGACAATTACAAATGCACAGTGAGACACAAATGTCCTCTGAATGAATAAAGTTCCAAGTTCATAAAGTTCTGGTCCTTTTCCTAGCTCGCCATCCTTAGATCCAAAGAGGATCTGATCCATCAAGGAAGAGAAAACAATGGAGAAAAAAAACCCGACCTTCTGGAAGAGAGTGGAGCATACTAAACCACAATCAGCTGTTGCAATCCTGGTGATGATCCAGGTAACAAACACCAACAATTCAATTAATCAAATCAGTGGATGTAAAGATTTGTATGACTTTGCCATGAAGACTCCAAACAGCCAGCCACAATCACAGTGAACAGGTGATGCAGTTCAACAGTGCACTGGAGGAGGCGGGGCTTTAAATAAGTTGGCAGAGTTTGGGGCAACACAGGAAGTGGGCCCGCCAAAATAAAATACTTTACTAAATAAGGGTTACACTAGCAAGGCGTGAACTTCTTTATTTAACCAGGGTTTCCGGTTCGGGTAGGATTTCACATATTTTTTTATGGATACATTTTCAGAGCATGTACTGATGTAACCCAGGACTGAGGAAGCGTACAGTTCCATGTCCACTGAACTACCATCAGTGGCTGCTTCTCTGAAAACAGACCAGTTTGTCCTCTCAAAACAGTCTCTCAACATGGGGGAACTATCTTGAGGCCAGATTGTTATTTCTCTTTGTTCCGGCTTTGAGCGCCTGAGTGGAGGGAGTTCTCTTGGGGCCAGAATCAGAGAGTCGTGGTCGGAAGATCCGAGCGCTGGGCGTGTCTTCGCCGTGTATGCCCCCTTTACATTTGTGTAGACTTGGTCGAGTATTTTATCTCCTCTCGTAGCTGCGAAGACGTTCTTATTGAAGGCTGGGAGGGACACTTGGAGATCTACGTGATTGACGTCCCCGCAAACAATGAAAAGCCCCTCAGGATATTTACACTGCAGCGAGGTGAGTAAGTCATGAATTTCTCTCTGGGCGTCATTAGCATTAGCATCAGGGGCTATGTAAATAACGCTGATTACGATCACTGAATAGTCACGTGGCATATAATGCGGCCTACATCTTATTGTGATCAACTCCACGGCAGCTGAACAAGCTCTTTTTATCACAGCACAGTTCGTGCACCAATCTTTGTGTACGTAAATACAAACACCGCCACCTCGCGTTTTCCCCGTAGTCTCGATGCACCGGTCTGTTCTGAAAAAGAGCCGGTCGTCCAGCTCGTAAACAGAGTCAGGAGTGTCCTCAGAAATCCATGTTTCCGTAAGACAAAGCACGGAACATCTTCTCATCTCCTCCGACGTGGTTACCCTCAAACGAAGTAGATCCATCTTGTTGTCGAGCGAGCGAACGTTAGACAGGAAAAGAGCCGGCATCGGGGGTTTACCGGTTTTAGCGTCTTTCCGCATTCTCGTCATAATTCCTGCACGACAACCCCGCTTCTTTCCTCGTGAGCATCGCTTTCTTTTCTTTCCCCTGGAGTGCATCTGCTTCCAGAAGGACGTTTTTAGCAGGTCCAATCTTCCGAGCTCTGATTTGAGTTCGTTGCTGATTTCAGCTGTGCCCTGTGGTAAATCCGCTCCAATTCTTAACAGATCAGTTCGGCTGTAATTCACCCGCAAAACACGCGCAGAGTCAGGTACAAAAACACTTTTAAAATTACTAAAAACTAGAGATGATCCGGGAACTCGTGAAGCTGCGGCTGCACTGAGCGCGGCCATCTTGCGGTTAGCCGTGAGTTCCTGCTTGATGTCGGAAAAACCGCTCATTTGGGAATAAACAGTGACCTCCAGGAGAAGCTACGTGAGCTGGAAGAGAAGCTAAACGAGTTTCGTGACTGCGGCCTGCTCTGGAAGCCAGCCCCGAGCCTCAATTCATCACGCCCGCCGTGGGAGCGCCACAAGCGGCTGGACAGTAAGCGGAAGCCGGCCCTGAGCCTCCCTTCTTCGCGGCCGCCGTGGAAGCGCCACAAGCGGCTGGACAGAAAGCGGAAGCCGGCCCTGAGCCTCCCTTCTTCGCGCCCGCCGTGGAAACGCCACAAGCGGCGTGACAGAAAACAGAAGCGGGGTAAACGCGGAGGTGTCAGAGCTAGGCTAGCAGCTAGCCCACACAAACCGGCGATCCCATCCATGGTTTTGGCTAACGTGCGCTCCTTGGACAATAAACTGGATTATATACGCCTGCTACGAACGACACAAAAGACTGTGAGAGACTGCTGTGTGTTTGTATTCACGGAAACGTGGCTCAACAACAACGTTCCGGACCATGCTGTCCAGCTAGGGGAGCTAACATGCTACAGAGCGGACCGAACCCCCGAGGGAGGTAAGACAAGGGGAGGGGGGCTCTGTGTTTACATCAACAAAGCATGGTGCCTGGATGCTGCTGTGGTCTACAAACACTGCTCACATTTAGTGGAGTTCATGACTATTAAATGCAGACCGTTCTATTTACCGAGGGAGTTTACAGCTGTTTTGATTGTTGCTGTATATATCCCTCCAAGCTCCAACAGCAAAGTTAGAAGTGAGGCTTTGAATGAACTATATCTGCACATCAGTGAGCAACAAACAGCCCATCCTGATGCTTTTCTCATCACGGCTGGTGATTTCAACCATGCAGATTTAAAGAGTGTATTTCCAAAAACATACAAAAACATAAACTTTGCAACAAGAGGAAACAACACACTGGACCAAGTTTACACCACCATGAAAAATGCCTACAGAGCCCTCCCCCTCCCCCACATTGGTGCTTCTGACCATATCTGTGTTATGCTAAAGCCAGCATACAGGCCGCTGGTGAAAGTCACAAAACCAGTCCGCAAGCAGATACGAGTGTGGCCAGAGGGGTCTTCAGAGGCACTCCAGGACTGTTTTGACACCACAGATTGGGGTATGTTCAAAGAAGCTGCTACCACAAACAACAACACATGTCTCCAGGAGTACTCAGACACTGTATGTTCATACATCGCCAAGTGCATTGATGATGTTACCAACCTCAAAACCATCACTGTTCGGGCTAATCAGAAGCCATGGCTGACAGCTGAGGTTCACAGACTCCTGAAAGCCAGGAATGCTGCCTTCAAAGCGGGAGATCAGGTGGGCCTGAAGGCAGCCAGAAAGAACCTGACCCAGGGCATCAGTGAGGCCAAGGAGCAGTATTCCAGGAAAATAGCTCACCGTTTCAAGGACAGCAAGGATACACGCAGTCTGTGGCAGGGAATACAGACCATCACAGACTACAAACCCCCCCCCAGACCTGTGACAGCTCAACCTCTACGCTGAATGAACTGAATGAGTTCTTCGCTCGGTTTGAGGCAAGTAACAGCACACCTGCACATAAATTCCCCCCCTCTCCTGATGGCCAGGTGCTGGCGCTGTCCTCAGACAGCGTAAGGCGTTCATTCATCAAGATTAACGCCCGGAAGGCCTCTGGTCCTGACAACATACCTGGTCGTGTGCTGAAAGACTGTGCAGGGGAACTCGCAGCGGTCTTCACGGACATCTTTAACATCTCACTGAGCCAGGCCATCGTCCCCACCTGTTTCAAAGCCACCACCATCATCCCTGTCCCAAAGAAGGCAACGCCCGCATGCCTCAATGACTATCGCCCAGTAGCACTCACCCCCATCCTGATGAAGTGCTTTGAACGGCTAGTCATGAAAAGCATCACATCTGTCCTCCCTGCCTCCCTGGATCCCTTCCAATTTGCATACCGACCTAATCGCTCAACCGACGATGCCATCTCCTCTGCCCTCCACACAGCTCTCACACATCTGGACACGAAGGACTCTTATGTTAGAATGCTGTTCATCGACTTCAGCTCGGCATTCAACACCATCATCCCCCAACAGCTCATCCATAAACTGGACAGTCTGGGGCTGAACACCTCAATGTGTAACTGGCTGCTAGACTTCCTGACCGGGAGACCACAGACAGTACGGATCGGGAGTAACACATCTAGCACCATCACATTGAACACAGGGGCCCCACAAGGATGTGTGCTGAGCCCCCTTCTATTCACCCTGCTAACACACGACTGCACACCATCGTACAGCTCCAACCACTTCATCAAGTTTGCGGACGACACAACAGTGGTAGGTCTCATCAGCAACAACGATGAGACGGACTACAGGAACGAGGTGAGCCGCTTGGCCTTGTGGTGCGGACACAACAATCTCACTCTCAACGTGGAGAAGACAAAGGAGATTGTCGTGGACTTCAGGAAGAGGGATGCACAACATGCCCCTCTGACCATCAACAGCACCGCAGTGGAGAGAGTGGACAGCACCAAGTTCCTGGGAGTGCACGTCTCAAAGGACCTGTCCTGGAGCAGGAACACTGCAGCACTGGCGAAGAAGGCTCACCAGCGCCTCTACTTTCTCCGCAAGCTGAAAAGGGCTGGAGCTTCAACCTCCATCATGTGCACCTTCTACAGAGGTGCCATAGAAAGTGTCCTGACCAGCTGCATCACTGTGTGGTTTGGTGCATGCACTGCATCCTGCCGCAAGAGCCTCCAGCGCATCGTGAAAGCAGCTGAGAAGATCGTCGGCACCTCCTTGCCCTCACTGCAGGACTTACACAGCAAACGCCTCACTCGGAAAGCCCACCGCATGGCAGGTGATCCCACACACCCACTACACAGCCGCTTTAGACTGCTGCCATCAGGGAGGAGACTGAGGAGTCTCCAGGCTCGTACCAGCAGACTGAGAGACAGCTCTGTTCATCAGGCAGTCAGAATGCTAAACACTCTGCCTGCTCTGCCTCCCCTCCCATTTGAACTGCCTTAACACAAAAAACTTTCTCACACATTACCACTCAACACAAAGTTTTTAACACTGGACTCTGTGTCATCAAACGGGTTATTCACTAAACTCTCGGTCATGTGTTCATTCAGTTTGCACTACTTCTCATATTTGCACTAATGTTTGTATTACATTACTGCCTATAGTCATACTACTGTTTACATTCACTGTTTACATTTATTAATACTGTTTACATTTATTACTACTGCTTTACATTTATTACTACTGTTTACATTTACACTACTTTTATCTACACTACTGCAGATACATATACAGCATTCTCTGACTAGCCTTATCTAAGGATGCCAAATGTGCCTTATGTGCCTCACTGCATATGCCACTTTGCCTCTATACCAACATCAACTACCTCATACATATACTGTGTACATTAACTTATATGCTGCTGTGCCACTCTTTGCAAATGTCAACGCTAGAAACTTCAGTTTATTTTATAGATTTACGTTTTTATACTTTTCATACTACTATGCAAAAACTCAGGACAGTATTACACTTTTATTATTTCATTTTATGCTTATGTTCATTGGGTGTTTGGTGTTTTAGGGGTGTTTGGTGTTTCAGTGTTGGTGTAAATTTTCATACTTTTATACTATTATGAAAAAACTCAGGACAGTGTTACACTTTTTTACTATTTTATGCTTATGTGTATTAAATGTTTTAGTGTTTAGTGTTTAGATGGTTACTGTTGCACCGAGGGACTGAGAGAAACGCAATTTCGGTCCTGTGTATGTCCTGTACATATTGCAGTTCTGACAATAAAGTTGACTTTGACTTTGACTTTGACTTTATTGAATGCACATCTAAAAGGTAATTAACTTTTAGAATGGATGGCCACCACAGTTAATCAACATTAGTCAATACAGAAATGGCTTTAACTCAGTTTTACTGAAAATGAGCCAAAATTTAAAATGGTAGTAACTGAGAATCATTTCAAACCATCCAACCATACTGTTGCTCACAGATAGTCACCTCTTGTCTAAGTCTTGCTTCCACAACTCTCTCCCAGATTTTCATTGTGTGGCTCATCAACTTAATTCCTCTGTAGTTGCTACAACTCTGTACATCACCCTTATTCTTAAAAATGGGCCCCAGCACACTTCTTCTCCATTCCTCAGGCATTTTCTCACCATCAACCAGCCACTAGGGAGCACAAGCCAGTGTATCTCTTGTGCCGGTCCCAAGCCTGGGTAAATGGTGAGGGTTGTGTCAGGAAGGGCATCCGATGTAAAACACTTTTGCCAAATCCATAATGCGAGTTCATCAAAGTGAAACCATACCGGATCGGTCGAGGCCCGGGTTAACAACGTCCGCCACCGGTGCTGTTGACAAACAGGGTGCTGGCGGAAATTGTGCTACTGTTAGTCAAAGACGCCGAGGAGGGAAACGTGTCAGGAGACAGAGAGAGAAGAGGAAAGTGAAGAATGTAGGACTGAGGGTTGCAACTCTAAATGTGGGGACAATGACAGGCAAAGGTAGAGAGCTGGCTGACATGATGCAGAGAAGAAGGTAGATGTTTTATGTGTCCAAGAGACCAAGTGGAAGGGCAGCAAGGCTCGCAGTATTGGAGCAGGGTTCAAACTGTTTTACCATGGTGTGGATAGAAAGAGAAATGGAGTAGGGGTGGTCCTGAAGGAGGAGTTGGCAAAGAATGTAGTAGAGGTGAAGAGAGTGTCAGATAGGGTGATGTGTCTGAAGGTAGAAGTAGAAGGTCTGATGCTAAACATAGTCAGTGGTTATGCTCCACAGGTTGGATGTGATGGGGAGGAGAAAGATACATTTTGGAAAGATTTGGATGAAGTGATAGAGAGTATTCCCAGGGAGGAAAGAGTGGTGATTGGAGCAGACCTGAATGGACATGTTGGTGAAGGAAACAGAGGGGATGAGGAAGTGATGGGTAGGTTTGGTGTCAAGGAAAGAAACCAGGAAGGACAGATGGTGGTGGATTTTGCCAAGAGAATGGAAATGGCTATAGTCAATACCTATTTCCAAAAGAGGGAGGAACATAGAGTGACCTATAAGAGTGGAGGAAGGAGTACACAGGTCGACTACATTCTGTGTAGAAGAGGAAACCTGAGGGAGATTGGAGACTGTAAGGTTGTGGCAGGGGAGAGCGTGGCCAGACAGCATCGGATGGTTGTGTGTAGAATGACTGTTGTTGCGAAGAAGAGAAAAAGAGTAAAATCAGAGAAGAAGACCAAATGGTGGAAGCTAAAGAAGGAAGAATGTTGTGAGAAATTCAGAGAGGAGCTGTTAAAGGCTCTGGGTGGTAAGAAAGAGCTTCCAAGTGACTGGGCTACTACAGCAACAGTAATTAGAGAGACAGGTAGGAAGGTACTTGGTGTGTCATCTGGACAGAGAATGGATGATAAGGAAACCTGGTGGTGGAATAGTGAAGTGCAGGATGCCATTCAAAGAAAGAGATTAGCCAAGAAGAAATATGACAGTGAGAGGACTGAAGAGAGGAGACAGGAATATAAGGAGATGGGACATAGAGCAAAGAGGGAAGTAGCTAAGGCAAAGCAGAGGGCGTACAATGAGTTGTATGGGAGACTGGACACTAAAGAGGGTGAGAAGGACTTGTACCGATTGGCAAGACAGAGGGATCAGGCTGGAAAGGATGTGCAGCAGGTTAGGCTTATTAAAGATAGGAATGGTAATGTTCTAACAAGTGAGGAGAGTGTGACAGGAAGATGGAAGGAGTACCAGTACTTTGAGGAGCTAATGAATGAAGAGAATGAAAGAGAAAGAAGAGTGGAGGTCATAGAAACTGTGGACTAGGGCGCATGCGCACACAGCGACCAGCAGCGGGTTGGAATGTGTGAGGTGACGTGTCGTTTTGTTTGATTAATTTTGTGTTAATCATACGTTTAAATCAGGAATTTTTTTTGAGTGTCAAGGCCCCAGTTTTTACAGACAAGGATGGATTTTCTGTCATTTTTCGGGCTGTGGTTCTTCGTTAATCAGCTGATGAATCACCTGTGTGCCGGTGAATCTACCGGGATTGTTTGGAATGTCAGGATCCAGTACTCCAGAGACACCCTTTTACAGCTAAATGTTGCCACATTAGCTCAGGTGTCAGACCTCGACCCACAAATACCGCCGGATCTCATTCGGAGCGATTTGAACAGAGCAAGGAGTGATAAAGGTGCCGGTAAAAGGAAGCGGGGAAGACGTGCAGGGCTCAGACTGCGGCTGAAGAGACAACGCGCTGATCGGATCCCTCTTCCTTCTTTCATCTTGGCAAATGTGCGGTCCCTCAGGAACAAATTTGATGAACTTGAAAGCTGCGTTCGCTACAAGAAGGATTTTAAGAACTGCTGCGTCATGGCTTTCAGTGAAACGTGGCTCACAGAGCAAGACTTGGACTCGGATCTGTCCATAGAAGGATTTGGGGCTCCACTGCGACTGGACCGGCAGGCTGAGGTAACGGGGAAAACTCAGGGCGGGGGTGTCTGTCTGTATGTTAGCAGACGCTACTGTACTTCAGTGACGATAAGAGAGCGGATTTGCACGCCTCACGTTGAACTTCTATCAGTGTCACTACGGCCCTTTTATCTGCCCCGTGAGTTCCCCCAAATTTTCATCACAATTGTGTACATTCATCCAAAGGCAGACCCCACCTCTGCCTCCAGCACAATTTTTGATGTCGTGCAGAAGCAGCAGTCCATCTCCCCAGATGCACCTAACTTTGTCTTAGGTGATTTTAATCACGTTTCTCTTAAGAAAACACTGAGAAATTTTTATCAGTATGTTTCCTGCACAACAAGAGGTGATAAGACACTGGATTTATGTTATGGCTCAGTGAAGGATGCTTTTAAGTCTGTCCAACTCCCTCCACTGGGCTCTGCTGACCACAACTGTGTTCATCTGCTGCCCATCTACAAAACTGTTCTGAAGAGAGAAAAACCTGAGATCAAGGACATAAAAGTCTGGACAGAGGAATCAGTTCTCTCACTGCAGGAATGTTTTCGGTGTACGGACTGGGATCTTTTTAAACAATCTTGTGGTGATGATTTAGACTCATTAGTGGATGTCACATGTTCTTATATCACGTTTTGCAGAGATATGATTATCCCAGCGAAGCGTGTAAAAATATATCCTAATAACAGACCATGGGTTACTAAATCAGTTAAGTCCAGTTTGTATAAAAAATCAATTGCTTTTAAACAGGGAACAGTCTTTGACCAGCATTTAGCCAGAAAAGAAGTAAAGGTAGAAATTTCAAAAGCAAAACAAAAGTACAAAGACGAATTGGAGAATAAAATGGCCACAAATCAACTTGGCTCAGCATGGGCTAGTATGAAGACTATTGCAGGCCTTCAGAAGCCACATAAAACCCGTGTCACTATAGATGGTTTTGATTCAGATTTTAAACTTGCAAATGCTTTAAATTCATTTTATTGTCGTTTTGATACCTGTGATTTTAGCAGTGAAATCCAGAAACTAGTTCACGATCTTAAAGACACACAGCACTCTAACATCAGCCTCCAAGATGTGAAACACGCTTTTCAGTGTGTGAAAGTGAACAAAAGTCACGGACCAGATAATGTATGTGGCCGTTCTGTAAAATTCTGTGCCAATGAGCTGAGTTCCATTTTTCAGTATATTTATAATAAGTCTCTGGAAACACAACATGTTCCCATCATCTGGAAAGATGCTGTAGTGGTTCCTGTCCCTAAATCCAACCGTCCGAAAACTGTTGGTGATTTTAGACCAGTAGCTTTGACCTCAGTTCTGATGAAAATCTTTGAAAGATTAATCAGAGGTGAGATTCTAAAGCAGACTGAACATCTTTTAGATCCCATGCAGTTTGCTTACAGGCCTCATAGAGGCGTAGAGGACGCAACACTCACCCTGCTTAATATGCTTTTTAAACACTTAGATTTAAATGCGACCCATGTCAGACTTTTATTTGTAGATTTTTCCTCAGCTTTTGATACAATCCAACCTCACATATTAACTGAACGGCTTGTTGAACAGTTTCCTCTGAGTAACAATTTGATGGGCTGGATCTTGGATTTTTTAAGTAACAGGACACAGAGAGT
Source organism: Garcialebias charrua (assembly GCA_038048925.1). Taxonomy (NCBI): domain Eukaryota; kingdom Metazoa; phylum Chordata; class Actinopteri; order Cyprinodontiformes; family Rivulidae; genus Garcialebias; species Garcialebias charrua. The sequence continues at coordinate 88,560 of JBBPBX010000265.1, forward strand.
AAGGGTGAATAATTGTCTCTCTGAATCTAAGTCCTCTTCCACCGGGTCACCCCAGGGATGTGTACTGTCACCCCTGCTTTTTATTCTATACACCAACATGTGTCGGAGCAGACATGAGAGCAGGTACATTATAAAGTATGCAGATGATTCTGTTATTGTCAGTCTGCTTAAAGGAAATGAAAGTAGCCATGGGCAGGTGACTGATGATTTTGTTCAATGGTGCGAGGACTCTTTCCTCAAACTAAACACAGATAAGACAAAAGACATGATCATTGATTTTAGGAAGAAACCTCACCAGCACGGAGTCACTTTAATTAAAGGTCAAGCAATTGAGACAGTGCAGTCTTACAAATATCTCGGGACAATCATAGACGATAAATTAAACTTTGAAACCAATTTTGACAAGGTGTGCAAAAAGGCCCACCAGCGCCTTTATTGTCTAAGGAAACTCAACCATTTTAATATTGACCGAACCATAATGACCATGTTTTATCGTGCTTTTATTGAATCTGTTTTATCCTTTTCTTTGGTGTCATGGTTTGGTCACACTACACTGAGAGGAAAGAATTCCCTTCAGCAGATTGTTAAGCTGTCATCTAAACTGACCGGAGGAACCCTAACCTCAGTAACATCCATGTACGTTAGTCAGGTACAGAGGATAGCTTCTTCTGTTTTAAAAGATGTCCTTCATCCCCTGTACGGAGAGTTTCAGCTTCTTCCCTCTGGTCGGAGGTTTTTAGTCCCTAAATGTAGGACAACACGTTTTAAAAATAGCTTTGTTCCCACTGCTGTTACTGAAATGAACAAACTGAAATAACGTTGAAGCTTTTAGTGGTTAAATGTTTTTATTTTTCATTTTACATATGATTTGGGGAGCCTTAACACTGTTATGTGCAACATTATCTGTTTATGGTTTCTTTTAAGTGTTTTTACTAAATGTTTTTACTGTTTTTATTTGTGTGTGCGCATGGATGGATGTATGCTTTGTACCACTGCAAACCACATTTACCCTTGGGTATAAATAAAGTAACCTGAACCTGAACCTGAACCTGGACCAGGAAGTGGGAAAGATTAGTGAGGGTGAAGTCCAGAAAGCTCTGAAAAGAATGAAGAAGGGGAAGGCAGTAGGACCTGATGACATACCAGTGGAGGTTTGGAAATGTCTTGGAGAGATGGCAGTGAGGTTTTTGACTCAAATATTTAATGGAATATTTGAGGGTGAGAAAATGCCTGAAGAATGGAGAAGAAGTGTGCTGGTTCCCATTTTTAAGAACAAGGGTGATGTACAGAGTTGTAGCAACTACAGGGGAATTAAGTTGATGAGCCACACAATGAAGATCTGGGAGAGAGTTGTGGAAGGAAGGCTTAGACAAGAGGTGACTATCTGTGAGCAGCAGTATGGTTTCATGCCAAGAAAGAGCACCACAGATGCCATCTTTGCTTTGAGGATGTTGATAGAGAAGTACAGAGAGGGTCAGAAAGAACTCCATTGTGTGTTTGTGGATTTAGAAAAAGCATATGACAGGGTGCCAAGAGAGGAGGTGTGGTATTGCATGAGGAAATCTGGAGTGGCAGAAAAGTATGTTAGACTGGTACAGGACATGTATGAGGACAGCAGGACATGTATGAGGACAGCAGGACATGTATGAGGACAGCAGGACAGTGGTGAGATGTGCTGTGGGAGTGACAGATAGCTTCAAGGTGGCGGTGGGATTGCATCAAGGATCGGCTCTGAGCCCCTTCTTGTTTGCTCTGGTGATGGACCGACTAACAGATGAGGTCAGGCAGGAATCCCCATGGACTATGATGTTTGCAGATGACATTGTGATCTGTGGTGAGAACAGGGAACAGGTGGAAGAGAACTTGGAGAGGTAGATATGCACTTGAAAGAAGAGGAATGAAAGTCAGCCATAGTAAGACAGAGTACATGTGTGTGAATGAGAGGGAGGCTGGTGGAACAGTGAAGGAGCAGAGGTCACAAAGGTGCAGGACTTCAAGTACTTGTCATGCGCGTAGCCAGGGGGGTTCGGGGGGTTCGAACGAACTGCCCACTTTGCCTATGAAGTCCCGCCTACAACTCCCGCACAACACAAGTTCTGTGTTAAGAGAGGTGGAAAGAGAAGGTATGGAGATGCCGCTAATGTCGAACCGGTTAACACCATAGACTTAATATGCCTGTGGTTAACACAAACTCCCTTTTTTTTATCCAATAAAAGACAAACGTAAAATAATTTGAAATATTGCCCACTTCGACGATTCGAGTTCAACCAAGTGAGGATCGAACCCGAGTCGAGAGAAAGTTTGGAGTGGCAACCCGACGCACTTCCAGTGAACCACCGAGGCATATCGCTCTTTCCAGGTCCACTTTTTCTTTAAACTAACCGCCCCTCATAAAATCTTGGCTACACCCATGCTTGGGGTCCACTGTCCAGGAAAATGGGGACTGTGGGAAAGAAGTGAAAAAGAGAGTCCAGGCAGGATGGAGTGGATGGAGAAAAGTTTCAGGAGTGATTTGTGACAAATAGGTGTCAGCAAAGGTCAAAGGAAAAGTTTACAAGACAGTGGTAAGACCAGCTATGTTGTATGGTCTGGAGACAGTGGCACTGACAAAAAGACAGGAGAAAGAACTGGAAGTAGCAGAAATGAAGATGCAACGGGTGACATGCATTCCTTCAAGGAATGCCAGGCAAGTTTTATTTTTTAATGAACAAAACACAATTTATTTAAATAGTAGCTTTGATAATAGCATTTTTTCAAGCACAATAGGTTTTATACTTAATTAAGTTGTACGAAAGATTAAAAGCAGGAATGAATATCATTTTTAATAGAATTCTATTAAAAACAAATTATATTATGGACAGAAAAACAATGACATTTGATTAAAGTGGGACAAAATACACAAGTCTCCACCTTTTGACTAATAATGTGTACTAATGTGGTCAAGGTTTCTGCTGAAATGGGTCAACACTTCTTCGACTGAACAAAGAAATCCGCCTGAGGCCAGGAAGAAGTCCCTAATTAAAACATGTAACAAAACCCTTCTTCTTCTTCAGCCACTATGATTAGATCAGATCCAACTTTATTGTTATTACACATGTACAAGTACAGTACAAGGCAACGAAATGCAGTTTGGCATCTAACCAGTAATGCAATAAACAGCCAGTACAGAATATACACTAAACTATACTGTTGTTAAACTAATGTATCTGACTTTTGCATATAAACAACAATCTGTTAACAGTTTCCAGGAATCAGTGTACTTTGCACAAAAAGCAGAGTGAAGGAACTTATCATTGCTGATGTGTGTCTGTGGCAGACACTCTAGCTTCCAGGCGTGTTATTAATCAAACGCTGCTTTAGTTTGATGACAGGCTGCATGTCAGAACCAAACTGATGTAAAAACACCCTCTGCAGTCACTCACTCTTCACAATGCTCAGAGTATTTCTCTGAGGGGGTTGCAGTGTAGCTTAACAATAATAGAGGTTTTGTATTGTGTTTTCTTTAGACCTTCCATTCAGAATCCCATAAATCTGTCAGAATTAAGGCTGACTCAGTTGATAAAACAAATCGAGAGTAGTGTAATTACACCGGACTGTCAGGCTTTTTTTTTTTTTTACAATTAGATTCAATTAAAAGCTTTGTCACCAGGCCACGTTTTGTATAAGAAAAGATGCAGCCAATCAGAGTTGGAGTTAAATCATGCTGTGCTGGTATCGTTTTATTCAGCTTAGCAATCTAACAATTATTTCTGCAACAAAATTCATGCTTCATCGAATTTAAAACAACTTTTCAAGAAAATCAGAAACTATGAAGCTTACTGGACAATTTCTGTCCAATGTTGCCATCTAGTGACAGATTGTGAACACTACAAGTTAGGTTTTGTGACGTTGAAATTCACGTTTTCCTTAAATCTCTTTAGATTCTTAAACAAACAAACAAACAAAATATATAGAGCCAAAACACCAGAGAAAATGTCTTCCTTTGTGAAGAAGTACAGGTGCATTTTTTTTTTTTATATGATGAAAAAGTTAAAATATTTTTGGCAATCATTTAGAAAAGTGAAAGGGGGTGTGGTGGTGAAGAGGTTAGAGAAGGTGGGCCTGTGATCAGAAGATCGCTGGTTCAAGCCCTGGTACAGACAACATCAAAAATGTGGTGGGTGGTATAGGTGAAGCACCCACACCTGCCCCCACCCTGGGCCCTTGAGCAAGGCTCTTAACCCCTACCAGGTGCCCTGGATAGCAGCTCTCTGCTCCACACAGAGGGCTGTGGTAGCTCGGTGGTCTGTAATTGTGACAAGAAGTGCATCCGGCGTAATAAAAATAACTACCAAGTCTTTGTGGGACTTAATTCACTGTGGTAACCCCTAACACAGGGAGCAGCCGAAAGAAGAAGAAGAAGAAGAAGAAAGAAGAATTTAGAAAAATGAAACTCAAATTTTATATAAATTCATTACAGAGTGAATTACATTAAGCCTTTATTTCTTGTAATTTTGACGATTATGGCTTATAGATAACGAAAATACAAAATTCAGTGTCTCAGAAAATTTGAATATTGTGAAGAGGTTCAATATTAGAAAGTCATGGAGTCACAACCTAATCAGATGATTAACTCCTAGACGTGAGCAACAAATGCCACATTCTTCAAGTCAAGCCACTTGTGAACCAGAGACAACATCAGAAGTGTCTTACCTGCTGAGGACACAGAACTGGACTGTTGTTCAGTGGTACAATATTCTCTTCTCAGATGAAAGTACATTTTCATGTCATTTGATAATCAAGGTCCCAGCGTCAGAAGGAAGAGTGAAGAGACCCAGAATCTACAATGCTTGAAGTCCAGTGTGAAGTTTCAGTCGTGGTTTGGGGGTAAATTTTGTTTTTTCAGTATCTGTAAGCCACAAGCATCAAAATTACAAGAAATTAAGGCTTGAAATATTTCACTATGTGAAATGAATCAATGTAAATGAGCCACTAGGGAGCATAGGCCACTTTAACTTTTGCCGGTCCCAAGCCCAGATAATTGGTAAGGGTTGTGTCAAGAAGGACATCCAACATAAAACACTTTTGCCACAACTAACATGCAAGTTCATATAAGCGACACAATGCAGATAGTGCGAGGCCCGGGTTAACGATGACCGCCATCACTGCTGTTGACAAACGGGGTGCCGGTGGAAATTGTGTTTCTGTAAGTGGAAGACCATGAAGAGAGAAATGTGTCAGGAGACAGAGGGAGAAGAGGAAAGTTAAGAATGTGGTACTGAGAGTGGTAACTCCTAATGTGGAGATAATGACAGGCAAAGATAGAGAGCTGGCTGACATGATGCAGAGAAGGAAGGTAGATGTTTTGCGTGTCCAAGAGACCAAGTGGAAGGGCAGTAAGAGTTGCACTATTGGAGCAGAGTTTAAACTGTTTTACCATAGTGTGGATAGAAGAATAAATGATGTAGGGATGGTCCTGAAGGAGGAGTTAGCAAAGAATGTAGTAGAGGTGAAGAGAGTGTCTAAGATGGAGTGATGCATCTGAAGGTAGAAGTAGAAGGTCTGATGCTAAATGTCAGTGATTATGCTACACAGGTTGGATGTGATGTTTAGGAGAAAGATAAACTTTGAAAGGATTTGGTTGTCTGTCTCGTTTGTCTCTATGTGGCCCTGTGATGGACTTGTGGCCTGTCCAGGGTGTACCCCACCTCTTGCACAGTGATTGCTGGACATAGGTACCCCATGACCACTGCAGCTCAAAATGGAAGAAGTGGGTAAAGATAATGGATGACTGAATGGATGGATGTGGAAGAAGAGATGAGAGTATTCCCAGAGAGGAGAGAGTGGTGCTTGGAGCAAATCTTAATGGTGAAGGAAATGGGAGGATGAGGAAGTGGTGGGTAGGTCTGGTGTCAAGGAAAGAAACCAGGAAGATCAGATGGTGGTGGGGTTTGCCAAGAGAATGGAAATGGCTGTAGTCAGCACTACACAAGCACAAGGAGCATGCAGGTTGACTACATTCTGTGTAGAAGAGGAATTTTTTTCAATCAACCTTTATTTATACAGGCTAGCCTCATTGAGCCACGAGGACTCATTTACAAGAAGGACCAGTTCCAGACTGAAAACATTTAAGGTTGTGGCAGGGAAGAGCATGGCCAGACAGCATTGGATGGTAGTGTGTAAAATGACTGTTGTTGTGAAGAAGAGAAAAAGAGTAAAATCAGAGGTGCAGGACTTCAAGTACTTGGGGTCCACTGTCCAGGAAAATGGGGAATGTGGTAAAGAGATGAAAAAGACAGTCCAGGCAAGATGGAGTGGAGGGAGAAAAGTTTCAGTAGTGATTTGTGACAAAATAATATCAGCAAACATCAAAGAAAATGTTTACAAGACAGTGGAGAGACTAGCTATGTTGTATGTTCTAGAGACCGAGACACTGACAAAAAAGACAGGAGAAAGAACTGGAAGTCAAGTCAAATTTATTTATACAACATTTAAAACAGTAACCGTTACCAAGTGCTTAACAAAAAGAGATCACATCATCAAATAAAAACAAGATATAATTGCAGCATCAGGAATAAAAGCATAAAAACATGAAACATAATTAGAAACAACGAGAACACTAAATCAAATCACTCTGAGTTAGATGTCAAGGAATAAAAGCAAAAGGCATGAACACAATCAGCAACAATGAAACACCAAATTAGATCAGTCTGTGTTAAATGTCAATGAGTACAGGTTGTTTTGAGAGCAGAGACTGAAGTGGCCTGTTGAATGTTGATGGGCAGGTTATTCCAGAGTTTAGAGCCCATGACTGAAAACACCTGATCTCCTCCGAGCTTCAACCTGCCAAAAACAGCTGGTCCGATGATCTAAAAAAGTTCAAGAAGGAGCATATGGATGAAGAAGGTTAGAGAGGTATGAGGGTGCAAGGCCAGTAACACACTTGAATGTTAGCAGAATTATTTAAAAAATCAATTTCATTCAACCTTTAGTTATACAGGTTAGTCTCATTGAGTCTCAAGCATTCATTTACAAGAGAGACTTGTTTTTAGCAAAGAATGATTACAACAGTAGATAGTCATAAAATAAAGCACATAAATTGAAAAACAATGGAAGAAAATGATTTTAAAGAATGAAACTATAACAGCTAGATTGTAAAAGTGATGTACCAGTAAATACTAAAAACAGGAACATGTCTGCACTGGTTTTTGAAGAACTTCCAACGTCAGAACTTCTCTGACAACAGAATCAGCAAAGGCTACATGCATGCCATGATCTTTAGCCATATAGCCATATAGATACGTCTCACAATTCTCAGGTCATCATGAAGACACTAAACTCGCTTTTAAAGAAAACACTTAACGTTTTTGACAAAAAGCTTGTACAGTATCATTGACTGAGAGAACTGAGAAACTGACTGATGTCCTGTACAGTACATATTGCAGATCTGACAATAAAGTTGACTTTGACTTTTGACTTTGATTATTGTAACATCATAAATAAGTACATCAGTTTGGATTTTGATAGCTATCAGAATTTTTATGGATGCTTGCCTGATTTTTAAAGTTTTAAATGGACTTGCTCCTCCTCCTTTAATATATTTTATAAGTTAAAAAAACAAGTACAGTAAACACAAGAGCACTGACCAGAGGAGATTGTGATGTGCAGCGGCACAGGACTAAATTTGGTCAAATGGTGGTGTCCATCAGATTCACGCAGTCATGGAACACACTGCCAGTTTCCATCAGGAACTGTGGCACCTACTCTGTCTTTAAAAACTCTTTGAAACTTTGGCTGAAAACTAACCAGAAGTGCACTCATGTGTAGATTATTGTGTCTATTTTCTTATGGCATCATATCTTTATTGTAATTTTATGTTGTGTTATGTGCTATATCGGTGATGTTTGTATTATTCTCTGCTCTTTTGTTTTGTGGGATGTTTCTTGTTCTTACCTGCCTTTAGCCTGGTTAAAACCAGACCCTTGTCCTTCACTAAGCGAAGTGAAGGACAAGGGTCTGGTTTTAACCAGGCTAACCTGCCTTAGGACAACGGATGAAAATTAGCTATTGTGCTAACTCTGGCATATTTACATTGATGCTAACTGCTGTTATGTTGATTAATATGCATTGTCCTAATTTACATAAATAAAATAAATAAATAAAATAGTTGCAGAGGACAGAGTGAGATGGAGGAAGACTCGCTGTCGTGACCCCTGAAGAGGAAAAAACCAAATGAAGAAAAATTCATTCATCCATCCAACCTTTATTTATACAGGTTAGTCTCATGGAGTCACAAGGACTCATTTTCAAGAGAGACCTGTTCTAGACAGATAAAGTACAGACAACAATAATTGAACAAAAACAATTAAAATCAAATAAAAGAAGTTATAAACAGTCAAATCAAGGTGCCATATAAAACAAGGTAAAATACTAAAAACTTTGTTTTAATATTAATGACATTATCAAATGATTGATCTCAGCACGGAGCAGAAGAGCTGCTGCTGGGAAAGTTCCTCTCTGATCCAAAGTCCAACTGGATCAATAATCAGATCCATCAGACTGATTGATCAGCCATCAAAGGAGTCGGATCAACAGAGTTGTTGCTGATCCTGAGGTCCTCTGCTGGATCCTGGACCTGGACCTGGACCTGGACTCTCTCTTTGACTTTGAGCTGGACTCTATTAAGTGTCAGAATGTCTCCGTTCTTCCAGACTATACAGAAGAACTCTCCACTGTCTCTTGTTGTGGGGTGTTTCAGAGTCAGACTGAGGTCTCCAGTTCTCAGCAGGTTCTTCTTCATCTCTGTTCTGTCTCTGTAGAACTGGTCCTGTTCTTCAGATTGATCAGAGCCGTTCTCAAACACATGGACCTTCCTGTTACTTTTGTCCTTCCACTCCACTTTAGTGTCTTCAGGCAGGTGAACTGTGGTTCTGCAGGGTAACTGGACAGATTCCACCCCTGAGTTCACCTCCACTGATGGGAATTTGACCTTCAGATGAACTCGTTTCTCCATCAGGATGTCTCTCTCCGTGCTGTAGACAATACAGATGAAGGTCCCAGTGTCCCAGTCTGTGGGGTGTTTCAGAGTCAGACTGAGGTCTCCAGTTCTCAGCAGGTTCTTCGCCATCTCTGTTCTGTTTCTGTAGAACTGGTTCTGTTCTTCAGGTCGATCAGAGCCTTTCTCAAACACATGGACATTCCTGTTACTTTTGTCCATCCACTCCACTTTAGTGTCTTCAGGCAGGTGAACTGTGGTTCTGCAGGGTAACTGGACAGACTCCACCCCTGAGTTCACCTCCACTGGTGGGACATTGACCTTCAGCTGAACTAGTTTCTCCATCAGGATGTATCCCTTCCTGCTGTAGACAGTGCAGGTGAAGGTCCCATTGTCCCAGTCTGTGGGGTGTTTCAGAGTCAGACTGAGGTCTCCAGTTCTCAGCAGGTTCTTCTCCATCTCTGTTCTGTTTCTGTAGAACCAGTTCTGTTCTTCAAGTTGATCAGAGCCGTTCTCAAACACATGGACCATCAGATTATAGCCATCCTTCCACTCCACTTTAGTGTCTTTATGCAGACAGATGGTGGTTCTGTAGGGCAGCAGGACAGACTTCTTCTCTGAGTCCACCTCCACCAGATAACCTGACATGAAATAGTGCCGAAAATAATAGAGAGCACCTCCAGAAACAAGAAGAGCCACAAACAGGACGAGCAGGAGAGCTGTGGCCCAGGCTGGAAACCCTTTGGGGACAACTGTGAGAACTACTTTCTGTCTCAGGATGTCCTGGTCTCTGAAGTCTCCCTGGTCTCTTTTGATGCAGACGGTGCAGATGTAGTCTCCATCGTCTCTGGGTGTAGGGTACTTCAGGATCAAACCTAGATTTCCAGTTCTCAGCAGGTCTTCAGTCATGTTGGTGCGTCCGATGACTTCATTTGTGTTTGGAAACACATGAACAAAAAGAAATTGAGGTCTAGAAAGAGTCCACTCCACTGTGGTGTCCTCAGGCAGGTTGGATGATGTTGTGCAGGGCAGGAGGACAGACTCCACCTCTTCATTCACCTTCACCACTGCAGTCTGACCTTTGACCTTCAGCTGAACGGTCACAGTCTCCTCCTGTAGTGTGTCTCCGATGCTGCAGGTGTAGTCTCCAGAGTCAGAGGGTTTGGGTTTCTCCAGGGTCAGGCTGAAGTTGCTAGGACCCAGAGCATTGTCATCCAGAGCATCAGGTCTCATTGATGTCCGCTCTCTGTAATCCTGGTCCTGGTCTGTAAGATCGTCTCCTCCAGCTCGTCTCAGGTGGACAGATTTGGGAGGTTTAAGATCAATCCGAGTCCACTTGATTTCCAGGTTCTTCTCAGGGAAAAGACCCTCATAGAGGCAGGGCATCAGGACAGACTCTGCCCCCTCATACATCTCCACCAACCCAGACAGGGCATGCTGGGAAACATACAGGAGGATCCCAAACACCACCAACATCTTCATCTTCCTGTCAAACAGCAACGAGCACAAACCAAGAACCAGCAGCTGTGAGCCTCGTAGTTTCTCAGTAAAATGTAACAGACGTCTGTCTCTGTGTGGACAGATCTCTGCTGTTTGGTTCATTCTCGTCTCTGATTGGTTCGTTTCACAAACATCCAGAAGTAGATAAAACCAGTTCTTCTGGAACCTGATCTGGACCTGGTTCTGTGGAACTGTGCTTCCTCTCAGTCACTGCTTCAGGTGTTTTGTTGAGTCTCTCCAGGCAGATGGAAAGTTCAGATTAGTTTCCTCAAAGTTTCATTCCTGATCATCCAGTTTGTGTCAGTGATTTGTGAACGTTCACCTCCTCCAACAAGAAGTGTAAAGACTCTACGTAAAATGAGTTAAACTTTCTGAATTGATTGAAAATAAATTTAATATTTACTCAATATTCTGAGTTTTGAGCTGAACCTGTATTAACTGTGAGGATTTAATGATTTTTTTTTCTGTTCTGAAAGACTTTCAGGTCTTAACCTTCAATCTGCATTTCTTTAAGGATTGCAGGGACGATAGTTTTTAAAAACTTTTCTTTCTATTTTTGCTACAGAATGGGAGGTTTTTCTTTAGTTTCATTTAAATGCTTTTCAGAATTAATAACAATATTTAGTCATTTGGTAGAAAAAGAAACTCCTGAAGTATCCTGTTCCAACCACATTTCTCTAGTATGTGAATGATCAGTTTTGTCCTTTTTATACTAGAGCTGGTGTCTTTGTCCACACAACTCCATCTCATCTGCCCACAGAGTTTATCACAATACTTTTCTTTGTTCAGAGGAGCGTTCACAAACACTATTACTTATGTCCTGATGCATGCTCAATAATCCAGGTAGAAAATGAAAATATAAAAAATTAAGTCTGGTCCTCTGGACATTCAAAAAAGAAAACGTTTCTACAGTTTTTTTTGTTTTTTGAATGTCCAGAGGACCAGACTTAATTTTTTAGACTTTTATATTTTCATTAGAGCCCATCATTGTGTGCTATTAAAAGTTTCTGTATTAAGATGTTTGCAGATTTGATCATCCGTCCAGTATCTTTTACCTGCTTCGTCCTTTTCGGGTCACTGGTGTCCACATCCATCATTGTGCAAGAGGATGGGTCACAAGTCCATCACAGGGCCGCATGGAGACAAACGAGACCAACAACCATATTTATACAAATGGGACTGACAGTGTGGTTAAAGGATCCTAGATAATTCCTGGAAAATGAGCAGTTTGCAGAAAGCAGCATGATTATTAATATTGGTCTCAAAAAGTTTCTGTAGTTTTAAAAAAAAGACAGTGTTTTTCTGCAAAATGCAGAGTGCTGCTGGACTTCACTGAAAAAGCTGAAACTGAGTTGTTACAGCCAATAGAAGAGCACCTAGCTAAAAGCAGCTAAATAATAATAATAATAATAATAATTTGTCACATTTGTCATCTGTGTATGTTTCCCATACCACCAGGTGGTGCAGCGAGCAGCGTAGTCGCTCTCGGGGAGCTGGAGAATTAGATGTGCACTCATAGACACCCCAAGGTGTGTAGTGGCCGGGGCGCGAACCCGCGTCCTTCGGGTCCCAAGTCAAAAGCCCTGCCACTACCATCTTTGTTAGCTAAATGTTGCAAAAGGCTAGCAGGGACCTGAGAGTAGTACAGTACTACTCTCAGGGAGGCCTGAGAGTGCTCTCCAAACATGTGGATATACTAACTGGGCCTTTGTCAAAATGTAGGAACGTAGAAAAAACTAAAATCAGCTTATAAAGACAAAAATTTGAGCAAGCCAAGGCAGATTTATTAAAATAATTAGAGAAATTGAATGTTGTGAATGTTTAGAGCCATAAAATGAGTGCTGAAATGCTCAGAAGCAGTTGTTAAAAGCTAAAAATCAGAACAGTAGCTAAAAGTTGCAAAAGTCTTGGTAAAAAGGTTAGGGATGTGCCGATCAGGTTTTTTGAAACCGATACCGATACCGATCACCTATGTGTGACGATCACCGATACCGATCAAAAAACCGATTGCCTATATGTGAGCCGATCACATAAACCGATCACCGATCACCGATCAAATGGCTTACCTGTAATTTATGAGTGCTGCTTCTGGCTACAAGATCTGAAAACTTTTCAGATCTTGTAGCCAGAAGCAGCACTCATGTTATTTTCAGAACCATAAAATCACCATAATTCAGACAAAAACATATTTTAAAAATATGTTTTTGTCTGAAAAACTTTAAAAATATTATTTTTACTAATTTATTTCAGAGAACAAAGTAAATAAAAGTAATTATCAACTGCATTATCAAAGAAAAATGTTTACATTACTAACTTTCAATAAATAAAAAAAAGGTATTTTATTGTTTAAAAAAAACACATCTATTACTTCATATAAAAAACTAAAATACCCCATTTGCTACTTAAAGCTGCACTGTTGGCTGTTTTTACAAATGGCTTTATAAATACGTAAAGTATCATTATTATTATTTTTTTTAAATAATTTCGTGCTTTTTTGAACAACTTCCTGCGGGAACCAGGTGGCGGTAATGCGCTTAATATGAGTTCGCCAACCGCCATTAAACTCTATAGAAGAAGAAGAAGAACCAGGAAATACCGCCTCCACACTCGGCAGTCGGCGTTTGGAGGACTGTTTCTCCCATAAGAGGATGCCTCATACGGATAAATTAACTGGAAACACTCCCTGAACTCTGTGAATGTCTCAGGACTGGAGCAGCAGCTGCGATCACACCGCCGAGCGTTCCTACAGCGCCGCGCGAGACCAGCAGCTCATGGTATGAGCTAAGGCTAACATGCTAAACCGGACCTGCAGCAGACAGCCGGCTTTGTGCGATCAGAGGTTCCTGGAGCTCGCCTCGATGTCGGACTGGAAGCAGAAGATATCGGGGGACACCCAGCTAACTTGGAATAACAAAGCCGACAGCCTTTTTGAAGCCGCAGCTAAACTGGACTGCCCGTAACTGCGCAGCGGAGCGGACTCGGTGGAGCTACTCGGTGGAGCTACATGCTAACAGGTGTTGCTTATTATGGGGGCGCTGGCAGACGGCTTTTGGTAAGTTATTAAAACGTATTAAAACATTTTAATGACGAATTAGGTTTGTTGTGTTGAAGGACTTAGTTGAAATTCTTCCACAAGGTACTTTTTCGTCGCACGTTTTGCAGTTAGCAAACTTCGCATCACAGGCTCTGTGATCGGTAATTGAAGGCAAAAGCCGATCACATCCGCTTTAATGATTATCGGTGCCGATTGATCGGTTTCCGATCGATCGGCACATCCCTAAAAAAGGTTAAACATAAGATAAAAACAATCGAGTAAATTTACAAAGAACAAGGTTTTTCAGTTAAATGCTGATCATAATGTACTGTATTTCTATGCAGAAAGTGTAAATTAAGTCTGTCTAAAAAATTAAAGAAAGATATGCACAAAGTAGTTAGATTGTTTCAAACAGAGGAATAAAACTAAGAAACATTGTATTCTTATTTTTATTGACAGCACAACAGACAAACTTAAAGCTCCCCTGACATCATCTTTTAACTTTCCATAAAATGGCACAACATATATATATATTAAGATTGACCTCTGATCGTTTTTGCTAAAACAATGTGAAATGAATGAAAATTCCTCTCAAAAACAGTTTAAAATTAGCGCCTTTTTTTTAACACGATAAATACGGGGTTTTACCGTCGCGCGATTATGACGTCACTTCCAGACCTGCGTCAACAGCGCTCCTTGTTTACAATGTCAAGATACAAACGCGATCCGTCCAATTTAGCCATTTAAAACGTTATATTTTAGCGGTTTGTCTTAAGAGAAGCCAAAGTTATTTCCAGTAAACAGCAGGTTATAATTTTTTTTCAGCTCCTGCTGGTTTTTGGAGACTTTTCACTTCAGGACGTGAGCAGCTCTGTGAGGACTTACAGCATAGTTTCCACAGCACTGAAATGGTAATATATTAGTTAATGTTTCTAATAATTATTCAACATTAATTTATAGTTTAAAAAATTAGTCCCTTTTAAAATATCTGTTAAATATATTATTCTTTTATTTTATTTTGTTTGTGTTTTCAGGTTTCCAGGTCTCCAGTCCATCACCTGAGGCTCTTCCTGTTGAACCACTAGTACAACCCAGACTTTCACATCACAGCAGGTAAGATTGCATCAACAAAAAGAATAGTACTCAACAATATTCTTTGATGTAAATCTGTTGATTTTCTGTGGTTCTGATGAGGGAAGTGACAAAGTGGATGCAGCATTCAGCCCATAATGGACCCAGATGTCCCCTGCGTCCAGACCTACAACACCTGGACATCCATGAGCGTGCACGAGGAGGTGGTGGAGTCTGAAGAAGTACAAGCAGCAGGATGAGGAGAAACTAGACCGATGTCCCCTGCGTCCAGACCTACAACACCTGGACAGGAGGGTGGACGAGGAGGTGTTGGAGTCATTTTTACAGAGCTGATGAAGTCAAACACCACTTGCTGATATTTTTTAAACTCAATTTTTTTTGATAATCTGTTCATATTAATGTTTCCCCAGAGGTTTTCATTTATTTGATAATATGGGATGGTTTTATTTTAATAAAATGTTTTTTTCAACATTCACCAATTTTGTTTTTACTAAAGTATGAGCTGTGAGTTGTAGATGCACGAATGAAATTAAAACAGATACACAAATATTCTCACAAAGAATAACTCAACACTAACAGATAATATAGTGTACTACTGTAACTTTATTTACACATAACTACAGAAACACTTGGTTCATTGTTATCCTTTTTTTTCAAACAATATGTTCATTTGAACAGTCAGAAAAAATATTAAATTCATTGATTCATTTTCATCTCAATGCTCTGGCCAGTTGTAGTATTTCTGCATATTTTAATGTCTTGATGCACAAACGTAGCTTTCTGCAGCATCAGTCCTGATGTTCTACAGATCCTGAAGATGTCTCCATCTGTTGTTGAACAATATCAAGGTTTGTTCTCCTCCACCTGGGTCCACTCTTCAGGTGAAGACATTTCTGTGAATTGATGATAAAACACACAGACAAACACAGTATATATTATATACAGTATACTGTATATTAAGACAATGGGTCAAACTAATGTCTTCAGACTCCACCACCTCCTCGTGCACGCTCATGGATGTCCAGGTGTTGTAGGTCTGGACGCAGGGGACATCTGGGTCCATTATGGGCTGAATGCTGCATCCACTTTGTCACTTCCCTCATCAGAACCACAGAAAATCAACAGATTTACATCAAAGAATATTGTTGAGTACTATTCTTTTTGTTGATGCAATCTTACCTGCTGTGATGTGAAAGTCTGGGTTGTACTAGTGGTTCAGGAAGAGCCTCAGGTGATGGACTGGAGACCTGGAAACCTGAAAACACAAACAAAATAAAATAAAAGAATAATATATTTAACAGATATTTTAAAAGGGACTAATTTTTTAAACTATAAATTAATGTTGAATAATTATTAGAAACATTAACTAATATATTACCATTTCAGTGCTGTGGAAACTATGCTGTAAGTCCTCACAGAGCTGCTCACGTCCTGAAGTGAAAAGTCTCCAAAAACCAGCAGGAGCTGAAAAAAAATTATAACCTGCTGTTTACTGGAAATAACTTTGGCTTCTCTTAAGACAAACCGCTAAAATATAACGTTTTAAATGGCTAAATTGGACGGATCGCGTTTGTATCTTGACATTGTAAACAAGGAGCGCTGTTGACGCAGGTCTGGAAGTGACGTCATAATCGCGCGACGGTAAAACCCCGTATTTATCGTGTTAAAAAAAAGGCGCTAATTTTAAACTGTTTTTGAGAGGAATTTTCATTCATTTCACATTGTTTTAGCAAAAACGATCAGAGGTCAATCTTAATATATATATATGTTGTGCCATTTTATGGAAAGTTAAAAGATGATGTCAGTGGAGCTTTAACACTCCTATACATTTCAGTTTGTTAACTTCTGCAGTGGCACGTTTTTATGCTAGCCTGTATAAATAAAGGTTGAATGAATGTGTGGCCACAGACTTTTCTAAGTACAAAAGCAAGACAAAATCAGGACGTGTCACAATTAATAACAACTCAAGTAGAAAAGCAGTACAAGAAATGTTGACTTCAGCTTTATTAAGGGTCACATTTCATGATCTCCCGGAGGCAGATGGTGGCGTAGCAGGATGAGTCCAGATCAAGAGAAAGAGTCTGAGCTCTGCTTCATTTCTCCTGCTGCTCCTCCTCCACCCTCCATGGCTGCTCTCTGTGCCGGTAGCTGAAGTGAAGTCACACCTGCAGCCATACTGCTGTTCATAATGTGAAGAACAGAGGATGGAGGGTAGGACTCATTTAAAAAATGTTGCAGTGATGGGGTCAGCAGGGGAACCTGACTCCTGAGGGTTTCATATGACCAATGACATCATTTAGAAAAGAGAGGGAAATGGGTTCAAACTGGTTCAAGACTGCTGTGGAGGGAACAAAGACAGAGGGGTCGGCTGTGGAGTGAGGAATCAGTGACCTGATCGACTCGACCTTTTTAACAAAGAAACTTGCAAAATCATTACAAGTAACTGTAAAAGCCTCCATGTTGGCAGACTGAGGCACGGTTATAATGGAGTTAATGGTGTTGATAAGAACACGAGGACTGTGGCAGTTTGAGGTGATGATTTGGGAGACGTGTTTTTTTTCTTCTTCAGATTAAACAGTGGCCTGATAGTCTTTGTAACAAGTTTTTAGCATGATAAAAGAAACTTGAAGTTTGTCTTTCTTCCATTTACATGCTTTAAGTGGCAGAAAGCAAGAACACATTTAAGTGGTAGAAAAGAAGATGTTTAAGTTCTTCTCAGGAGTGACAAGTTTGGACAGGAATAGGAACGAGATCATCAGAAGTACCGGTACAACCAACTGGGAGATAAAGTTAGGGAGGCCAGACTGAGATGGTTTGGACATGTCCAGAGGAGGGGCAGTGGTATATTGGTAGAAGGATATTAGAAATGCATCTGCCAGAAAAAAGACAAAGAGGAGATACATGGATGCTGTTAGAGAGGACATATAGTTGAAGTGAGGACAGAGGATTTTTTTTCATTCAACCTTTAGTTATACAGGTTAATCTTATTGAATCTCAAGCGCTCATTTACAAGAGAGACTTGTTTTTAGCAAAGAATAATTACAACAGTAGATGGTCATAAAATAAAGCACATAAACTGAAAAAAGGGAAGAAAATGATTTTAAAGAATGAAACTAAAACAGCTAGATTGTAAAGTGATGTAAAATATTAAAAACAGGAACATGTCTACACTGGTTTTGCAGAACTACAAACATATAAGACCTTCTCTGACAACAGAATCAGCAAAGGCTTTGCATGCCATGATCTTCAGCCATATAGCCTATTGTTATACTACATGGTCTCACACTTCAGAGGTCATGCATGAAGCCCCTAAAGCCTCTTTTTAAGAAAACACTGAACATTTTTTACAAAAAGCTTATACAGTATCATTACTGTTACATCATAAATAAGTACAACATTTTGGATTTAGACAGCTATCAGATTTTTATTCTTGCATGATTTTTAAAGTTTTAAATGGACTTGCGCCTCCTCCTTTAACATATTTTATAAGTAAAAAAAAACAAAATAAGTACAGTAAACACAAGAGCACTGACCAGAGGAGATTGTGATGTACAGCGGTGCTGGACTAAATTTGGTCAAATGGTGGTGTCCATCAGAGACACACAGTCATGGAACACACTGCCAGTTTCCATCAGGAACTGCAGCACCTACTCTGTCTTTAAAAACTCTTTGAAACTTTGGCTGAAAACTAACCAGAAGTGCACTCATGTGTAGATTATTTAATCTATTTTCTTATGGCATCATATCTTTATTGTAACTTTATGTTATGTTATGTGTTATATAGGTGATGTTTGTATTATTCTCTGCTCTTTTGTTTTGTGGGATGTTTCTTGTTCTTACCTGCCTTAGGACAACGGATGAAAATTAGCTATTGTGCTAACTCCGGCATATTTACATTGACGCTGCTGTCATGTTGATTAATATGCATTGTCCTAATTTAAATAAATAAAATGAATAAATAAAATAAATGCAGAGGACAGAGTGAGATGGAGGAGGAAGACTCGCTGTCGTGACCCCTGAAGAGGAAAAAACCAAATGAAGAAAAATTCATTCATCCATCCAACCTTTATTTATACAGGTTAGTCTCATGGAGTCACAAGGACTCATTTTCAAGAGAGACCTGTTCTAGACAGATAAAGTACAGACAACAATAATTGAACAAAAACAATTAAAATCAAATCAAAGAAGTTATAAACAGTCAAATCAAGGTGCCATATACAACAAGGTAAAATACTAAAAAACTATTTGTTTTGATATTAATGACATTATCAAATGATTGATCTCAGCACGGAGCAGAAGAGCTGCTGCTGGGAAAGTTCCTCTCTGATCCAAAGTCCAACTGGATCAATAATCAGATCCATCAGACTGATTGATCAGCCATCAAAGGAGTCGGATCAACAGAGTTGTTGCTGATCCTGAGGTCCTCTGCTGGATCCTGGACCTGGACCTGGACCTGGACCTGGACTCTCTCTTTGACTTTGAGCTGGACTCTTTTATATGTCAGGATGTCTCCGTTCTTCCAGACTCCACAGGTGAACTCTCCACTGTCTCTTGTTGTGGGGTGTTTCAGAGTCAGACTGAGGTCTCCAGTTCTCAGCAGGTTCTTCGCCATCTCTGTTCTGTTTCTGTAGAACTGGTCTTGGTCTTCAAGTTGATCAGAGCCGTTCTCAAACACATGGACCTTCCTGTTACTTTTGTCCTTCCACTCCACTTTAGTGTCTTCAGGCAGGTGAACTGTGGTTCTGCAGGGTAACTGGACAAACTCCACCCCTGAGTTCACCTCCACTGATGGGACTTTGACCTTCAGATGAACTCGTTTCTCCATCAGGATGTCTTCCTCCCTGTTGTAGACAGTGCAGCTGAAGGTCCCAGTGTCACAGTCTGTGGGGTGTTTCAGAGTCAGACTGAGGTCTCCAGTTCTCAGCAGGTTCTTCTTCATCTCTGTTCTGTTTCTGTAGAACTGGTCCTGTTCTTCAGGTTGATCAGAGCCATTCTCAAACACATGGACATTCCTGTGATATTCGTCCTTCCACTCCACTTTAGTGTCTTCATGCAGACAGATGGTGGTTTTGCAGGGCAACAGGACAGACTTCTTCCCTGAGTCCACCTCCACCACATAAACTGACATGAAATAGTGCCGAAAATAAAAGAGAGCACCTCCAGAAACAAGAAGAGTCACAAACAGGACGAGCAGGAGAGCTGTGGCCCAGGTTGGAAACCCTTTGGGGACAACTGTGAGAACTACTTTCTGTCTCAGGATGTCCTGGTCTCTGAAGTCTCCCTGGTCTCTTTTGATGTAGACGGTGCAGATGTAGTCTCCATCGTCTCTGGCTGTAGGGTACTTCAGGATCAAACTGAGATTTCCAGTTCTCAGCAGGTCTTCAGTCATGTTAGTGCGTCCGATGACTTCATTTGTGTTTGGAAACACATGAACAAAAAGAAACTGAGGTCTAGAAAGAGTCCACTCCACTGTGGTGTCCTCAGGCAGGTTGGATGATGTTGTGCAGGGCAGGAGGACAGACTCCACCTCTTCATTCACCTTCACCACTGCAGTCTGAACTTTGACCTTCAGCTGAACAGTCACAGTCTCCTCCTGTAGTGTGTCTCCGATGCTGCAGGTGTAGTCTCCAGAGTCAGAGGGTTTGGGTTTCTCCAGGGTCAGGCTGAAGTTGCTAGGACCCAGAACATTGTCCTCCAGAGCATCAGGTCTCATTGATGTCCGGTCTCTGTAATCCTGGTCCTGGTCTGTAAGATCGTCTCCTCCAGCTCGTCTCAGGTGGACAGATTTGGGAGGTTTAACATCAATCCGAGTCCATTTGATTTCCAGGTTCTTCTCAGGGAAAAGACCCTCATAGAGGCAGGGCATCAGGACAGACTCTGCTCCCTCATACATCTCCACCAGCCCAGCCAGGGCATGCTGGGAAACGTGCAGGAGGATCCCAAACACCACCAACATCTTCATCTTCCTGTCAAACAGCAACGAGCACAAACCGAGAACCAGCAGCTGTGACAGCAGGAGGACACAGCAGCTGTGAGCCTCGTAGTTTCTCAGTAAAATGTAACAGACGTCTGTCTCTGTGTGGACAGATCTCTGCTGTTTGGTTCATTCTCGTCTCTGATTGGTTCGTTTCACAAACAGCTGGAAGTAGAGAAAACCAGTTCTGCTGGAACCTGATCTGGACCTGGTTCTGTGGAACTGTGCTTCCTCTCAGTCACTGCTTCAGGTGTTTTGTTGAGTCTCTCCAGGCAGATGGAAAGTTCAGATTAGTTTCCTCAAAGTTTCATTCCTGATCATCCAGTTTGTGTCAGTGATTTGTGAACATTCACCTCCTCCAACAAGAAGTGTAAAGACTCTACGTAAAATGAGTTAAACTTTCTGAATTGATTGAAAATAAATTTAACATTTACTCAATATTCTGAGTTTTGAGCTGCACCTGTATTAACTGTGAGGATTTAATGATTTTTTCTTTTCTGTTCTGAAAGACTTTCAGGTCTTAACCTTCAATCTGCATTTCTTTAAGGATTGCAGGGACGATAGTTTTAAAACGCTTTTCTTTCCATTTTTGCTGCAGAATGGGAGGTTTTTCTTTAGTTTCATTTAAATGCTTTTCAGAATTAATAACAATATTTAGTCATTTGGTAGAAAAAGAAACTCCTGAAGTATCCTGTTCCAACCACATTTCTCTAGTGTGAATGATCAGTTATGTCCTTTTTATACTAGAGCTGGTGTCTTTGTCCACACAACTCCATCTCATCTGCCCACAGAGTTTATCACAATACTTTTCTTTGTTCAGAGAAGCGTTCACAAACACTATTACTTATGTCCTGATGCATGCTCAATAATCCAGGTAGAAAATGAAAATATAAAAGTCTAAAAAATTAAGTCTGGTCCTCTGGACATTCAAAAAAGAAAACGTTTCTACAGTTTTTTTTTGTTTTTTGAATGTCCAGAGGACCAGACTTAATTTTTTAGACTTTTATATTTTCATTAGAGCCCACAGAGACCAACATTGTGTGCTATTAAAAGTTTCTGTATTAAGATGTTTGCAGATTTGATCATCCGTCCAGTATCTTTTACCTGCTTCTTCCTTTTCGGGTCACTGGTGCCCACATCCATCATTGTGCAAGAGGATGGGTCACAAGTCCATCACAGGGCCGCATGGAGACAAACGAGACCAACAACCATATTTATACAAATGGGACTGACAGTGTGGTTAAACGATCCTAGATAATTCCTGGAAAATGAGCAGTTTGCAGAAAGCAGCATGATTATTAATATTGGTCTCAAAAAGTTTCTGTAGTTTTTTTTAAAAATGACAGCGTTTTTCTGCAAAATGCAGAGTGCTGCTGGACTTCACTTAAAAAGCTGAAACTGAGTTGTTACAGCTAATAGAAGAGCACCTAGCTAAAAGCAGCCAAATGTTAGCTAAATGTTGCAAAAGGCTAGCAGGGACCTGAGAGTTGTACTACTCTCAGGGAGGCCTGAGAATGCTCTCCAAACATGTGGATATACGAACTGGGCCTTTGTCAAAATGTAGGAACGTAGAAAAAACTAAAATCAGCTTATAAAGACAAAAATTTGAGCAAGTCAAGGCAGATTTATTAAAATTATTAGAGAAATTGAATGTTGTGAATGTTTAGAGCCATAAAAAGACTGCTGAAATGCTCAGAAGCAGTTGTTAAAAGTTAAAAATCAGAACAGTAGCTAAAAGTTGCAAAAGTCTTGGTAAAAGGTTAAACATAAGATAAAAACAATCGAGTAAATTTACAAAGAACAAGGTTTTTCAGTTAAATGCTGATCATAATGTATTTCTATGCAGAAAGTGTAAATTAAGTCTGTCTAAAAAAAATAAAGAAAGATAAGCACAAGGTAGTTGGATTGTTTAAAACAGAGGAAAAAAACTAAGAAACATTTTATTCTTATTTTTATTGACAGCACAACAGACAAACTTAACACTCCTTTACATTTCAGTTTGTTAACTTCTGCAGTGGCAGGATTTTGTGTGGCCACAGACTTTTCTAAGTACAAAATCAGGACGTATCACAATTAATAACAACTCAAGTAGAAAAGCAGTACAAGAAATGTTGACTTCAGCTTTATTAAGGGTCACATTTCATGATCTCCCGGAGTCAAATGGTGGCGTAGCAGGATGAGTCCAGATCAAGAGAAAGAGTCTGAGCTCTGCTTCATTTCTCCTGCTGCTCCTCCTCCACCATGGCTGCTCTCTGTGCCGGTAGCTGAAGTGAAGTCACACCTGCAGCCATACTGCTGTTCATAATGTGAAGAACAGAGGGTGCAATGGAGGGTAGGACTCATTTAAAAAATGATGCAGTGATGGGGTCAGCAGGGGAACCTGAGGGTTTCATATGACCAATGACATCATTTAGAAAAGAGAGGGAAATGTGTTCAAACTGGTTCAAGACTGCTGTGGAGGGAACAAAGACAGAGGGGTCGGCTGTGGAGTGAGGAATCAGTGACCTGATCGACTCGACCTTTTTAACAAAGAAACTGGCAAAATCATTACAAGTAACTGTAAAAGCCTCCATGTTGGCAGACTGAGGCACGGTTCAAATGGAGTTAATGGTGTCGAGAAGAACAGGAGGACTGTGGCAGTTTGAGGTGATGATTTGGGAGACATGTTTTTTTTTCTTCAGATTAAACAGTGGCCTGATAGTCTTTGTAACAAGGTTTTAGCTTGATAAAAGAAACTTGAAGTTTGTCTTTCTTCCATTTACATGCTTTAAGTGGCAGAAAGCAAGAACACATTTAAGTGGTAGAAAAGAAGATGTTTAAGTTCTTCTCAGGAGTGGCAAGTTTGGACAGGAATAGGAATGAAATCATCAGAGGTACAACCAACTGGGAGATAAAGTTAGAGAGGCCAGACTGAGATTGTTTCGAAATGTCCAGAGGAGGGCAGAGGGTATATTGGTAGAAGGATATTAGAAATGCATCTGCCAGAAAAAAGACAAAGAGGAGATACATGGATGCTGTTAGAGAGGACATGGAGGTAGTTGAAGTGAGGACAGAGGATTTTATTTTCCCATTCAACCTTTATTTATACAGGTTAGTCTCATTGGGCCTCATGCAAGAACCGTTCGCACGCACAGATTTATTCTTAAAGTGTGCGTACGAGTGATTTAGGATCATTTGTGGCATTCAACAATGTTTTCGTATCCTAAGATTTTTTTCAGATACGAACAAAATTTACGTGTGGTCCAGACCTGTCGTATATTTTACGAGCAGTCAGTCTGCTGTTATCCAGACGGATTTTCTTCACTAATAACTTTATATTTCATTAGTTTGAAGATATTTTGAGTTGAAAATGAATCACAATCTATAATTATGTTGAAAAGAGGCTGTTCTGTTTGAATTAGAATTATAATATTAAATGCGACCCGACCCCGGATAAGCGGAAGAAAATGGATGGATGGATGGATAAATGCAACGACACAAATTGGTTAAATTAAAATAAAGCAGCTATTAATTTTGTTGTATAGCACTACAATATTAATATGAAGTTAATTGAAGTTTCGAGACATTTTAAAATGCTTTTGTTCAAAAACACATCGGACACTTGCATGTGGGGGGGGGGGGTAGCGGTGCGCGACAGCTCTTCTGAATAAGTGAAACTATAATGTAACACAGTTGTTTACACTAAAATTAAAAATATTTGACCAAAGAAAAACCAGAGCAGGGCTGGAGAGATAAATACGATTTTTATTTCTGTGACTGTACAACCCACGGGAGACATGACATTACAGCACATTTCATTCCTCGGCTTTAAAGCAGAGTCACAGCTGATGCTGCTAAAAATTACAGATTTATAATATTATAATATTAACTGCAACGACACAAATTGGTTAAATTGGTTAAATTAAAATAAAGCGGCTTCACACCCACCGCCGTGGCCTGGACGGGTCGCGGACGAGTACGCGGGTACTCGGGGGCCGCGGCGGGACGGCCGAGAAGGACCACCACGCCGCTGGGTACAAAGTTCCAAGGGCCGGCCGCGTGCCGAGGATCGCCGAGCGCCCCACGTCGACCCCCGTGCGCCTCCCGCACGTCGCGCCCGGGCCCACCCCCCGTGCCCCGGTGATGATCCGTGCGCGCCGCACGTTTGAGTGGATCCTCGGCTTTAAAGCAGATTCACAGCTGACGCTGCTAAAAATTACAGATTTATTTATTTAGTTAGTTAGTTAGTTATTTACTCTGAGAGCAGAACTTCAATCTCCGAACGCGTAAAGTTCTTCTTTTTACTTCTCGCTGTCATTTTTATGAATGGACACGTCCTGCTCTCTGAGGCAGGAAACATAGCCTTATATGGTGTTTTGAGGGGTGGGAATTATGTAAATGGAGAGAGTGGACAGCACCAAGTTCCTGGGGGTGCACGTCTCAAAGGACCTGTCCTGGAGCAGGAACACTGCAGCACTGGCGAAGAAGGCTCACCAGCGCCTCTACTTTCTCCGCAAGCTGAAAAGGGCTGGAGCTTCAACCTCCATCATGTGCACCTTCTACAGAGGTGCCATAGAAAGTGTCCTGACCAGCTGCATCACTGTGTGGTTTGGTGCATGCACTGCATCCTGCCGCAAGAGCCTCCAGCGCATCGTGAAAGCAGCTGAGAAGATCGTCGGCACCTCCTTGCCCTCACTGCAGGACTTACACAGCAAACGCCTCACTCGGAAAGCCCACTGCATGGCAGGTGATCCCACACACCCACTACACAGCCGCTTTAGACTGCTGCCATCAGGGAGGAGACTGAGGAGTCTCCAGGCTCGTACCAGCAGACTGAGAGACAGCTCTGTTCATCAGGCAGTCAGAATGCTAAACACTCTGCCTGCTCTGCCTCCCCTCCCATTTGAACTGCCTTAACACAAAAAACTTTCTCACACATTACCACTCAACACAAAGTTTTTAACACTGGACTCTGTGTCATCAAACGGGTTATTCACTAAACTCTCGGTCATGTGTTCATTCAGTTTGCACTACTTCTCATATTTGCACTAATGTTTGTATTACATTACTGCCTATAGTCATACTACTGTTTACATTCACTGTTTACATTTATTAATACTGTTTACATTTATTACTACTGCTTTACATTTATTACTACTGTTTACATTTACACTACTTTTATCTACACTACTGCAGATACATATACAGCATTCTCTGACTAGCCTTATCTAAGGATGCCAAATGTGCCTTATGTGCCTTACTTCATATGCCACTTTGCCTCTATACCAACATCAACTACCTCATACATATACTGTGTACATTAACTTATATGCTGCTGTGCCACTCTTTGCAAATGTCAACGCTAGAAACTTCAGTTTATTTTATAGATTTACGTTTTTATACTTTTATACTACTATGCAAAAACTCAGGACAGTATTACACTTTTATTATTTCATTTTATGCTTATGTTCATTGGGTGTTTGGTGTTTTAGGGGTGTTTGGTGTTTCAGTGTTGGTGTAAATTTTCATACTTTTATACTATTATGAAAAAACTCAGGACAGTGTTACACTTTTTTACTATTTTATGCTTATGTTTATTAAATGTTTTAGTGTTTAGTGTTTAGATGGTTACTGTTGCATCGAGGGACTGAGAGAAACGCAATTTCGGTCCTGGGTATGTCCTGTACATATTGCAGTTCTGACAATAAAGTTGACTTTGACTTTGACTGAAATGACCTCTCCGCGTGCACGAGCAGGTGGATAGAACAGGTGGAATTCATAATATTTACGCAGCTCATTTACACACTTTTCCTGAGGATAGAAGAGTTTGTTGAATCTGACGTGGCATGTTCGTACGAACGCTTCGTACGAACAAAAGTAAGAGAAATTTAGGATAAAAATACGAACATGTTCTTGCATGAGTCTCAAGCACTCATTTACAAGAGAGACTTGTTTTTAGCAAAGAATAATTACAACAGTAGGTGGTCGTAAAATAAAGCACATAAACTGAAAGAAATGGAAGAAAATTATTTTAAAGAATGAAATTAAAACAGCTAGATTGTAAAGTGATGTAAAATATTAAAAACAGGAACATGTCTGCACTGGTTTTGCAGAACCTCAAACATATAAGACCTTCTCTGACAACAGAATCAGCAAAGGCTTACATGCCATGATCTTCAGCCATATAGCCTATTGTTATATGGTCTCACACTTCAGAGGTCGTCATGAAGCCCATAAAGTCTCTTTTTAAGAAAACACTGAACATTTTTGACAAAAAGTTTATACAGTATCATAATTGTAACATCATAAATTAGTACAACATTTTGGATTTTGATAGCTATCAGATTTCTATGGCTGCTTGCCTGATTTTTAAAGTTTTAAATAGGCTTGCTCCTCCTCCTTTAATATATTTTATAAGTAAAAAAACAAGTACAGTAAACACAAGAGCACTGACCAGAGGAGATTGTGATGTACAGGGGTACAGTACAGGACTAAATTTGGTCAAATGGTGGTGTCCACCATCAGAGACACGCAGTCGTGGAACACACTGCCAGTTTCCATCAGGAACTGCAGCACCTACTCTGGCTTTAAAAACTCTTTGAAACTTTAGATGAAAACTAATCAGAAGTGCACTCATGTGTAGATTATTGTGTCTTTTTTCTAACGGCATCATATCTTTATTGTAATTTTATGTTGTTTTATAGGTGATGTTTGTATTATTCTCTGCTCTTTTGTTTTGTGGGATGTTTCTTGTTCTTACCTGCCTTAGGACAACAGCTGAAAATTAGCTATTGTGCTACTCCGACATATTTATGTATATTGATGCTGCTGTCATGTTGATTAATATGCATTGTCCTAATTTAAATAAATAAAATAAACAAATAAAATAATTGCAGAGGACAGAGTGAGATGGAGGAGGAAGACTCGCTGTGGTGACCCCTGAAGAGGGAAAAACCAAATTAAGAAAAATTCATTCATCCATCCAACCTTTATTTATACAGGTTAGTCTCATGGAGTCACAAGGACTCATTTTCAAGAGAGACAGACAGATAAAGTACAGACAACAATAATTGAACAAAAACAATTAAAATCAAATAAAATAACTTTTAAACAGTCAAATCAAGGTGTCAAATAAAACAAGGTAAAATACTAAAAACTATTTGTTTTGATATTAATGACATTATCAAATGATTGATCTAAGCACGGAGCAGAAGAGCTGCTGCTGGGAAAGTTCCTCTCTGATCCAAAGTCCAACTGGATCAATAATCAGATCCATCAGACTGATTGATCAGCCATCAAAGGAGTCGGATCAACAGAGTTGTTGCTGATCCTGAGGTCCTCTGCTGGATCCTGGACCTGGACCTGGACTCTCTCTTTGACTTTGAGCTGGACTCTATTATATGTCAGGATGCCTCTGTTCTTCCAGACTCCACATCTGAACACTCCACTGTCTCTTGTTGTGGGGTGTTTCAGAGTCAGACTGAGGTCTCCAGTTCTCAGCAGGTTCTTGTCCATCTCTGTTCTGGTTCTGTAGAACTGGTCCTGTTTTTCAAGTCGATCAGAGCCGTTCTCAAACACATGGACCTTCCTGTTTTCATCATCCCCCCATTTAACTTTAGTGTCTTCAGGCAGGTGAACTGTGCTTCTGCAGGGCAACTGGACAGACTCCACCCCCTCCACCACCTCCACTGATAGGAATTTGACCTTCAGCTGAACTTGTTTCTTCATCAGGATGTCTCCACCCCAGCTGTAGACAGTACAGGTGAAGGTCCCAGTGTCCCAGTCTGTGGGGTGTTTCAGAGTCAGACTGAGGTCTCCAGTTCTCAGCAGGTTCTTCTTCATCTCTGTTCTGGTTCTGTAGAACTGGTTCTGTTCTTCAGGTCGATCAGAGCCGTTCTCAAACACATGGACCTTCCAGTTCTCATTATCCTTCCACTCCACTTTAGTGTCTTTATTCAGACAGATGGGGGTTTTGCAGAGCAACAGGACAGACTCCTCCCCTGAGTCCACCTCCACCAGATAAACTGACATGAAATAGTGCCGAAAATAATAGAGAGCACCTCCAGAAACAAGAAGAGCCACAAACAGGACGAGCAGGAGAGCTGTGACCCAGGTTGGAAACCCTTTGGGGACAACTGTGAGAACTACTTTCTGTCTCAGGATGTCCTGGTCTCTGAAGTCTCCCTGGTCTCTTTTGATGCAGACGGTGCAGATGTAGTCTCCATCGTCTCTGGGTGTAGGGTACTTCAGGATCAAACCTAGATTTCCAGTTCTCAGCAGGTCTTCAGTCATGTTAGTGCGTCCGATGACTTCATTTGTGTTTGGAAACACATGAACAAAAAGAAATTGAGGTCTAGAAAGAGTCCACTCCACTGTGGTGTCCTCAGGCAGGTTGGCTGATGTTGTGCAGGGCAGGAGGACAGACTCCGCCTCTTCATTCACCTTCACCACTGCAGTCTGAACTTTGACCTTCAGCTGAACGGTCACTGTCTCCTCCTCTAGTGTGTCTCCGATGCTGCAGGTGTAGTCTCCAGAGTCAGAGGGTTTGGGTTTCTCCAGGGTCAGGCTGAAGTTGCTAGGACCCATAACATTGTCCTCCAGAGCATCAGGTCTCATTGATGTCCGGTCTCTGTAATCCTGATCCTGGTCTGTAAGATCGTCTCCTCCAGCTCGTCTCAGGTGGACACATTTGGGAGGTTTAAGATCAATCCGAGTCCATTTGATTTCCAGGTTCTCCTCAGGGAAAGGACCCTCATAGAGGCAGGGCATCAGGACAGACTCTGCCCCCACATACATCTCCACCAGCCCAGCCAGGGCATGCTGGGAAATGTGCAGGAGGATCCCAAACACCACCAACATCTTCATCTTCCTGTTAAACAGCAACGAGCACAAACCAAGAACCAGCAGCTGTGAGCCTCGTAGTTTCTCAGTAAAATGTAACAGACGTCTGTCTCTGTGTGGACAGATCTCTGCTGTTTGGTTCATTCTCGTCTCTGATTGGTTCATTTCACAAACAGCTGGAAGTAGAGAAACCAGTTCTGCTGAAACCTGATCTGGACCTGGTTCTGTGGAACTGTGCTTCCTCTCAGTCACTGCTTCAGGTGTTTTGTTGAGTCTCTCCAGGCAGATGGAAAGTTCAGATTAGTTTCCTCAAAGTTTCATTCCTGATCATCCAGTTTGTGTCAGTGATCTGTGAACGTTCACCTCCTCCAACAAGAAGTGTAAAGACTCTACGTAAAATGAGTTAAACTTTCTGAATTGATGGAAAATAAAATTAATATTTACTCAATATTCTGAGTTTTGAGCTGCACCTGTATTAACTGAGGACTTAATGATTTTTTTTTCTGTTCTGAAAGACTTTCAGGTCTTGACCTTTAATCTGCATTTCTTTAAGGATTGCAGGGACGATAGTTTTAAAAAGCTTTTCTTTCCATTTTTGCGTCAGAATGGGAGGTTTTTCTTTAGTTTCATTTAAATGCTTTTCAGAATTAATAACAATATTTAGTCATTTGATAGAAAAAGAAACTCCTGAAGTATCCTGTCCCAACCACATTTCTCTAGTATGTGAATGATCAGTTTTGTCCTTTTTATACTAGAGCTGGTGTCTTTGTCCAAACAACTCCATCTCATCTGCCCACAGAGTTTATCACAATACTTTTCTTTGTTCAGAGAAGCGTTCACAAACACTATTACTCATGTCCTTATGTCCTGATGCATGCTCAATAATCCAGGTAGAAAATGAAAATATAAAAATATAAAAAATTAAGTCTGGTCCTCTGGACATTCAAAAAAGAAAACGTTTCTACAGTTTTTTTTTGTTTTTTGTTTTTTGAATGTCCAGAGGACCAGACTTAATTTTTTAGACTTTTATATTTTCATTAGAGCCCACAGAGACCATCATTGTGTGCTATTAAAAGTTTCTGTATTAAGATGTTTGCAGATTTGATCATCCGTCCAGTATCTTTTACCCGCTTGTTCTTTTTCGGGTCACTGGTGCCCACATCCATTGTGCATGAGGCGGGGTACACCCAGGATGGGTCACAAGTCCATCCCAGGGCCGCATGGAAACAAACAAGACCAACAACCATTCATCAGATCATATTTATACAAATGGGACTGTCCGTGTGGTTGAAGGATCCTAGATAATTCCTGGAAAATGAGCAGTTTGCAGAAAGCAGCATGATTATTAATATTGGTCTCAAAAAGTTTCTGTAGTTTAAAAAAAAAATGACAGCGTTTTTCTGCAAAATGCAGAGTGCTGCTGGACTTCACTGAAAAAGCTGAAACTGATTTGTTACAGCTAATAGAAGCGCACCTAGCTAAAAGCAGCCAAATGTTAGCTAAATGTTGCAAAAGGCTAGCAGGGACCTGAGAGTAGTACTACTCTCAGGCCTCCCTGAGAGTTGTACTACTCTCAGAGAGTAGTACGTACTACTCTCAGGGAGGCCTGAGAGTAGTACTACTCTCAGGCCTCCCTGAGAGTAGTACTACTCTCAGGGAGGCCTGAGAGTGCTCTCCAAACATGTGGATATCCTAACTGGGCCTTTGTCAAAATGTAGGAACGTAGAAAAAACTAAAATCAGCTTATAAAGACAAAAATTTGAGCAAGGCAGATTTATTAAAATAATTAGAGAAATTGAATGTTGTGAATGTTTAGAGCCATAAAATGAGTGCTGAAATGCTCAGAAGCAGTTTTTAAAAGCTAAAAATCAGAACAGTAGCTAAAAGTTGCAAAAGTCTTGGTAAAAGGTTAAACATAAGATAAAAACAATCGAGTAAATTTACAAAGGACAAGGTTTTTCAGTTAAATGCTGATCATAATGTATTTCTATGCAGAAAGTGTAAATTAAGTCTGTCTAAAAAAATAAAGAAAGATAAGCACAAGGTAGTTGAATTGTTTAAAAAAGAGGAAACAACTAAGAAACATTTTATTCTTATTTTTATTGACAGCACAACAGACAAACTTAACACTCCTATACATTTCAGTTTGTTAACTTCTGCAGTGGCAGGATTTTGTGTGGCCACAGTGTTTTCTAAGTACAAAATCAGGACATATCACAATTAATAACAACTCAAGTAGAAAAGCAGTACAAGAAATGTTGACTTCAGCTTTATTAAGGGTCACATTTCATGATCTCCCAGAGGCAGATGGTGGCGTAGCAGGATGAGTCCAGATCAAAGTTTAAGGTAAGAGAAGGAGAGCTCTGCTTCATTTCTCCTGCTCCTCCTCCTCCACCCTCCATGGCTGCTCTCTGTGCCGGTAGCTGAATTGAAGTCACACCTGCAGCCATACTGCTGTTCATAATGTGAAGAACAGAGGGTGCGATGGAGGGTAGGACTCATTTAAAAAATGTTGCAGTGATGGGGTCAGCAGGGGAACCTGAGGGTTTCATATGACCAATGACATCATTTAGAAAAGAGAGGGTGTTAGAGAATTCAAACATTGATCATTTAAAACTTATTACTTTAATGCAGGGGTGTCAAAGTCAAATACACAGAGGGCCAAAAAAACAAATTTGCTACAAGCCAAGGGCCGGACTGGTTCAATATTTATTATAAGGGGGTGATATAAGATTTTTCTCTTCTTTCTGCACTCTTTTCATTCATTGTTTTCTTTTTGATTAACTTGTTTTATTTCGTCTCTTTTAAATGAATGAATAAATTAATTAAATTAAAATCTGCTAAGTTCTTGGCATAAATCAACACAGACATGTTCCTGCTTTTAGTATTTTACATTATTTTATAATATAGTTATTTATAACAAATATATTATAAATAACCCTGATGCATGCTCAATATTACAGTATATTATACATTAAAGGTGCTATGTGTAACTTTCTGTAGAGCGCAGAACTTAGAAATATTTTCAACAGGCAAAGCATTCTGATCCCTCCCCCTCAGAGCCTTATATGGCTCTGCTCCACCTTGCTCTGCTGAAATTCAAATTCAAGCTCTGTTTTTTATTGGCTGATTCAAATTCAAGCTCTGTTTTTATTGGCTGGTTACAAACTCTGTTTTTATTGGCTGGTTAACGGCGGGTCACTCTGTGTTTTTAGTGTTTTTATAAATGCTGATAGAGAAGCAAGGGGACTATAGTTTTTTTCAGAGATTACTTTGTCTAACATCAGTCTGTCAGTAGATAGTGACAGAGTGAAGAAATGTGTTAAAAATGTATTGTTAGAAAAGTTACAGACTGCATTACAAAGTTACATACAGTAGTGCAGCTTTAATAATAATAAAAAACTCCACTAGATAATTACTAGAATAAATATTTCATAATAATGGTGTGGAGAGGATGGCTATAAGGGGAGAAGGGAGGCCATCACCCAAAAAAAATTTATTATTATTATTATTTTTTTTTTCAAATCATCCAGGGGGCCATAAATAATGAGTCCGCGGGCCGGATCTGGCCCGCGGGCCGCCACTTTGACATATGTGCTTTAATGTATTCCGATGAATCATTAACCAGTTTGCTTTCCTAAAAGTATTTCTGTATGAAACAAAACATCTCTGAAGAACACAACTTGTTGCTTCCTGCACACAGAACAAAAACACTGATTAGGCCAGCTCATGTTTTAATCACAGATAAGGTTTTGACATTACGTTATTGTTTGTTTTGACACTGCCACGTTTTCCATGTGCTATCTGAAACTGTCTTCCTGTTACTCATCATTGTCATACTCTTGAGAGAATAAAAACCCAGCATGCACTTTCCAATTCGGATTTGATCTCAAACAGTTTTGAAACATCCGCTCATTCTCAATCAGTTCATCTGGACAGTTTCTTTTTAGCTGGACTATTGAGAATTAACTTTCTTGTCTTGAACCACTTTGGACATGTCTGCCTGCCTGGGAGGAGTCGACGAGGGACACACCCCCAGAAACCATCTTGGCTACAGCAAACTGGTTGGTCCACATAAGTTGCTTACTTGGTGGGTTAACTTCAGTGTGCTTTGGACTACTCTGACTGAGGAAGCCCTCTGGAGTGAGGGTGAAACGTTTCTGCTAAAAAGAAACTGTCCAGATGAACTGATTGAGAATGAGCGGATTTGATACCTGGACTATTGAGAATTAACTTTCTTGTTTTGAAACATGTTTCAAAGTGTCTTGAGGTGATCTCCCATTTTCAAAGTCTGCTGCTCTGAAAATTAATTCTTGTCTCTCTTCTTGTGTGGTTCGTGTTTAAGGTGAAGGTGTTTAAAAATCCTCCATCATTGGTTCCCTGACCGGGATTTTCCTCTTACTTGTCTCCGGTGGACCCAGAGGACGGACGCACTACTAGCCCATGCACGGCATTGTCAAAAGTCTGGTAAGGGTGGACGTTTTACCCCTTCACGCCAGCGTTCTTTAGGTCCGATTCTCTGGCCATCGACGGGACGGTTTGACGGAAGATCCAGTCGAATACCACACGAACCTGCAAGGAGTGAGTACATACTATTGCTTCGTACGGCGGGAAGTACGTTAAATTGCCTTGTACGGCATGGTAGTACTGTTTTGGTTTGCCTGGCACAGCGAGAAGTGCTGTAAATTGCTTTGTACGGCATGGTAGTACTGTTTTTGGTTTGCTTGGCACAGCGAGAAGTGCTGTAAATTGTTTGCTTAAGTACAGCTTGAAATACTAGTTTGGGTTGTTTAGCACAGAGATAAGGCGCTATAAATTTTGCTGACGTACAGCGGGAAGGTACGGAAATAGGACATTTTTCTTTTTAGACGCGTCCTGTTGAAGTTGTGTTCGTCTGTTTGCCTCTGTGGGGCCTAAAAATGTGTCGTTGTTGTGCTTCTCTGCGGGCCCCTAAGTTGCGATTCGTCCATCTGCCTTCTGTGTGTTCTTAGAAATGTGTGTGCATTTTTTATTGTGCCTGTCTGCGGGCCTATCTATCTCTTTGTTTATCTTTCTCTCCCTCTATGTGTATGTGAAAATATAACTGAGGTATTTTGAACTGACTTTCTGATCACAAGGTCAACTTTATAAACCTCCATTAAAGAAAAAAACTACAAAAAAGCATTACCGTAAACACCGGTGTATAATACGCTCCGGTGTATAATACGCTTTGGCCAATATTTGGAAATAAATCAGAAAAATCGGTAGATAATACGCTTCGGTGTATAATACGCGCTGCAGTGACAGTCTTTTTTATGGCCACTAGATGGCGCCAGGATACGCCTCCAGGTACAGTCTGCAGGTAAACAGACTACAGGGTGCATTAGCGCCCATAGCGGCCGAAACTGGTACTGCACCATTTTTAGGCCAAAATGAAAAAGTGAATCAGAGCCAAAAATGGGTCTAAAAATATGGGAAAAAATCTGTAGATAATACGCTTCGGTGTATAATACGCAGGACATTCAAATGAGCAATAAAAGTGCGTATTATACACCGGTGTTTACGGTATATAAAAATCGCTCCGAGCCTAAAACGTTGCCAGATAAATACTACAACCAGATTTCTGAGAAATTAAATGATTACTGTACTAACTTACAAGATGAAACCTGTGCTGACAGCAGTCCGTAGGCCCAGCTCGTCCAGGAACATGTTTGGGGCTGGAGGTATCGTCTCCTACAAAGAAAAAACACAGATAATAACACTGATTTAAGCTACTAGCACTCTCCATTTAAAACATGACTAAATGATATAAAACGTTAATCGTTGTATTTTTCTGCACTTATGAAACAATTATAACGGGATAAAATCTCTGAAAACGCATCCGGAAACACTAGCAGGAAAGCTAACTAGAATTTTTAATTTAAAATAAAATATTTGCATGCATATCTCAAACATACTAATATAACCGAATGGTTTACTAACGTTTGGCTGATCGATCAATCTCTTTTACAAAATTCTGATCCAAACAGTTTAGGTTTTAAAGCTTAACAAACTAAAACTTTGAACATTCTGCATTGAATTTGGCGTTAGCGTAGCTATTAGCTAGCGGCCCATTTCTTAACACTTTTAACGATAAAAAGTCCAAATTATTTCGCTAAAACCAAGCGGGCATGATCACGTTTCTTGTATTGAATATCTAAAGGTGAAACTATCCGACTTTAATCCGCTAATGTTACTTTTTTGTTCGACAATCGGTCTTTAGCAGACACGTGACATTTTGCACTCCCGGTCGCCATATTGGGTGGAGACCGGTTCATTTAAACAGAGGAAGCTGCTACCTCGTAAGGATCAATGTTGTTAATTGAAGCTAACTTCACCATGTAACGTTCTCTGGCTTCAAGGTTGAGTTTCTCTCTATAAGGCTTCTGCTCATTTTTATATTTAGTTTGCATTTTGCTGATGTTATTGTTATGTATCGCACTGTGTTTAACATGGACTTCCTCTGTTTAAATGAACCGGTATCCACCCAACATGCCGACCGGAAGTGCAAAAAGACACGAGCCGTGACGTCACGTGCAAAAGACCGATTGCAGTCCACTGGACGCTAACGTTGCTACAAAACTTCATCGCCCGTCTAAAATCCATAAATAGGTAGTCATTCTGTAAAAACCGGACGCTTCAAATTTTTGTTTTCGCTACGAACAAACGCTGAGAAATTTGCTTACCGATTTTAGTAAATATCTTTTAGATGAATGCGGAGAAAAAATCCAAATCTGACGTGTCACCATCACAAGTACATTGCACTTTGACCCCGGAAAAAGAAAAACGTCAAAACTCCTGTAGAGACCCATAGTGGCCAAAAGAAGGTACTGCAGGATCAAATAGAAATTAAAGCTTTCTGTCAATCTTAGTGATTTAATTAAGCAATATAAATAGGTCAAATTAAGTTTAAAGTCCATGACCCACCATGTTTTCAAATTGCATCGCCATTAATATTTATTAGTTTATTTAAAAATAATACAGGAGCGTTTATTTATATTGTAGAGAAATAACGCTAAATGTGTTATTTCATGATTTATAGCAGATTTTAGCAGAAGCTCCGGGAAGATCTGCCCCTCTCCAAATATGGGCATTCACATCACTAAAGATTCCGCCTTGGAGTTACAGGCGGAGTTATAATAAGCCTTCATCAACTTCCATGACCGCTGCTCTAAGAGAGGAAAAAAAAAGAGAAGCGGTCGCTCACTGATGTCTGTCATATTCTGAGCAGCATCCACGTAGACATACTAGTTTAATTCGCTTGATCGCGACAAATTCATTAATTTCCGCATCGGCTTTTTATTCTCTCCCCTGACCAGACAGGTCGGGAGTAGAAAGGCAGCCGCGGCGCGGAGCTCTGAGCGCGCGTGCTCTCCCGTGCTCCCCCGTGCTCTCCCGTGCTTCCCCGTGCTCCAGCAACAAGGCTGGGACAGAACCGAGCCCCGGCACGAACTTCAAAGCTGACGCAGCGGAACGGGGAGCCAGGGAGAAGACGGGAGAAGCCGCGCGGCTCGCTCCTCTCTGGGCAGAGGAGAGGAGAGCAGCCAGCAACAGTCGCAGCGGTGTTATATCTTATTAAAAAGGTCTATAAAATAAATAAAAAATAAAAACAGAGCACTGGTCCAGCTGTACACAAAAATGCACCAGGAAATATGCAGTTTTACTCTCACTCTCATAAACCTCCATGGAAACTCATCCCTTCCTTCTGGGTGGAGACGTGACAAAAGTCACTCCACACTTCGACACTTTTCGGCCGCGTTTCCGGATTCATTCGGGACTCGGTTGTTTTTTTGTTTTTTTTTTAACCCTCGCCTGGCCCAAATGCAAAAATGAAAATAGACGAAATATTCTACTACAGTAACAGTTCAATATGGTGAATTGTTACTGTCATGGTGGGTGTTGTCCTTTAAAATATTTTTTAGATTTCAAGAGCTGTTTTCCTTTTAGGAGTTATTTCCATTGTGCAAATCAGGATCTTTTAAAGATAAATGCTATGTCCCAAAATAGAACTGGCTATCATATGATTATTTTTGAACCTGGCTTTTAAAATTTACATTGCTATTTTTTTTTTCTCAAAGCAGCTTGAGAAGGCAAGGGTCTGTGGAACATGGGGGTGAGTCTGGCTGTGCCCACAGAACACATAACAAGTAGCCTTCACCAAAGCTAACAACTAAAATAGGTCATTACAGCATACTGTGTCTGAGTAAATTATAACCCATAAACTTAAACATAAACATAGATACCGTACTACAAAATTTGCAGATTAATTTACCTTTTTTAGACGATAATTTAAGTTTTAGAAGCTCGAATACAAAATAAAAACTTGACACTTGTAAATTATATACGGTAACTAAAATATCTAACAGTCATGGGAAATAATAGAAGTAAAAAATCTCCTACAGGAGCAGAAACGAGCACAAAAGATTTAAGATTCATGAGCCAAAAACATCCGGAATCAGTTAAATATGTCAAAGAATGGATGGCAAAATATAAGATAGAACCCAACCTTAAAGCAGACACCTGGAAAACACTTGTTTCTGTACTGAAGAACCAAATTATTCTAAACAAAGGCAAGAAGAAAGAAAAAATAGAACACCAATTGGCAATTGCTAAAATATGGCTGTATGAATCACTAATTAGGCGTGAAGAGATAAAAACATCTACGGAGGCCAAACTCCAACAAAAACAAATGTCAAAAATGCAGTCCTCC
Organism: Garcialebias charrua; assembly: GCA_038048925.1. NCBI lineage: Eukaryota > Metazoa > Chordata > Actinopteri > Cyprinodontiformes > Rivulidae > Garcialebias > Garcialebias charrua. The sequence goes on from JBBPBX010000265.1 coordinate 126,682, forward strand.
ACTTCACAACCTCCTTGCTCCTCTTCGAACGCTTTCCCTCTGATACAAGTCATGAATCCAGCTGCAGATATAAAAGGCAACCCGCAACATGCTTTAGTTTTTAGGCCGTGGACCCTCGAAGAGGCTAGAAAAGCTGTTGAAGGGGTTAGCAGTCACTTAGAGGATCCTGAAATGTGGATCATGGATATGGAGGGTATTATATATTCCTATTGCCTTAATGGTCATGAGACCGGTGAAGCAGCTCAGTCGTCTTTGGGAAAACATTGGGCCCGAGTGCGTGGTGACTACACTGGCAGGGGAAATGATGGGGCCCCCCTCCCCTATGATGTAACAACCCCAAACTACCTAACTGGACGTTACAAGCAACAGTGGGATGCTCTTTGTGGTAGAGTGTGCACCGTTTTCAAACGAAAAACTGATTACGCTGTACTCTCTTCAATCAAACAAAAACAAGGGGAAGATGTCGATGATTTTAAAATAAGATATGAAAAGGATTTCAAAATTTATAGTGGTATCGATTACACTAACGAGCCAACCTCAGCTTATCAGCAACAGCTGAAGAACGGTCTGCTACAATCTTGTACTCCAAACGTTTCAGATTGGATAAAGAAACACTTTGTAGAACTGGACACTTGTACTGTTGAGGTTTTTATGCAATGGGCACGTCATGCTGAGAAAGTGCTGAAAAAGAAAACAGGAGATAACCCTGACAACAAAACAAATGTGTTTTACAGTAATGACCCAGACTCAGAAATATATTACAATGCTCCTATGACTAACAGCAACAGAAGGAGACACATGAGACCAAGAGGCCATGGTTTTAACAGATACATACCACAGTATGACTGTCCCCGACAATATCGTCCTGCCACCTGCTGGAGGTATGGCGAGTTCGGACATGAAAGACGTGACTGCCAGAAAGATTTAGATCATCCAAACAGAGGAGAATTTGCTCACAGAGAAGCATTTCCTATGACAAGAAACCGCTCTGATAACTGGGACGGTTATAATGCATGGCTATTGATAACACTCCCAACTCCAGCTCTGTCGAAGAACAGGAAGTTGTGAATATTTGTTCAGCTTTGGATTTATTGAATCCTTTGAAAGAAAGACCTTATATAACGCTTAAAGTCAACTCAGTTTATGTGGATTTTCTTTGCGATACAGGTGCATGTAAAACAGTTTTAAAAACCAGTGTTCCTGGTCTGAAACCATCACAAAACTCCATCTGGGTAAAATCAGCAGATGGCCTGACCAATAGACAAAGCATTTCCAAACCGGTGTACTTCACAGATGAAGAAACTGGTTCTTGCATTTCAGCAAATATTGTAATATCACCTGACTGTCCCGTAAATTTACTAGGCAAAGATTTACTGACAAAACTGGCCATTGCAATCATTCCCGTCATGGACGGAATGAGAGCCACAAGATTGGACAAAACTCAGATTTATGTAAATCAAAGCCTGATCGATGTTTACTGCTCACATGACCTGGGTTCAACTGACAATCTAACAGCTGTTTCCTTTTTGATGCAGGAAGCAGGTAATGTGCTGACAAAGAAGGAGGATGAAATGCCTCTGAGCCAATTACAATTAGACATGAGTTTTCTCTCAGAACGTGATGAAACTGACCTGAAACATTTACCTAACACAGTGTGGTCTTTAGGACCTTCTGATGCTGGTTTGTTAAACTCCATCCTGATGAGCTCAAACAATGATGACATGATAAATAAAACAGTCCTTCTAGACATGCAGAAAGCTGCACCTAGAAAGGAAAAGCAGATGTGGGAAACTAAAAGCACACAGCTTAATGCTTATGGTTTGTATATGAGAATCACTCTGTACTCTGTTAGGACAAGAGCATGTTTCATAGTGAACGGCTGGTGTCAGAAGTGGGATATCACTAATCTGCTGAGATCTGAACACCTCCATGACTACAGCACCAATCTATGGTGGCAACTGATGAACAAAACTGCTTATGAAGGGAAAACTACCAACTGCTACGTCTGTGCTCATCTACCCTATGCCACCCACAATTCAGGTTTGCAACCTGCTACTGTGCACACAGACCAACAAGCGTGCCTGTATGGACTAAGCACCCACCCAGGAACAGGCAGCTGGGTAAGACGAGACTACACGAAACCACTGTTTGATGAAGCGAAAGGTATGCACACAGACCTACACAGACAATTAGCCATGGTGACTATGGGATACAACTTCATGTCAAATTGCAGCGTCACCTCAAATGTCATGCCTCTACCCCAGACGCCCATCAAACAGCCTGAACTGATCACCATGACACATCTGCTGCCAAGCATTTTGGGACTCTGTGTTTTCAACAATGGAACCATCCCAGTGGGCCTGGTACTCTGGAACTTATGTGACAGAGTGTATTCATTCTGTGAAGTCACGTATCCACGTACAAATACACTGAACTATGTACATTGCGTTTTCTGTAAAGCAGGACTGCATTATGAAAACGCCAACTGTTTTGAGTCAGGAGATGTCATCGATTGCACACACCTCCTTGAACAAAGGACTTTCAACATCAGCAAGCCAACAAGAGGACGACAGGAAACCACCCACTGCAGCATTGCAGTGCCAGGTGACAAAAGCTGTTGTATTTTAACTGACTGGTATTTCTTGTGTGGACACAGGGCCTATACAGCATTGCCACCTAATTGGGGGGGCCTTTGTGCTTTGGTCCCCCTATCCAACACGATGCTTGTGCTGAGGAAGGCACCGACGCCCACAGCCCACAGGTCACGACGCTCTCCAATGCCTGAGATAACAAGATGGGGAGGGCTCACCACCAGCACCGACGTCCCATGGGAATTCAGGATCTGGAATGGAGGGGAAAAGTTCTTCCAAAGCCTCTTCCCATGAGTAGGAGTCGGTTAAGTATGAATTCACGTTGAAATCAACAGGTATGCCCTCCCCCGCCTCATCAACGACACCTACAAATCAGCAAATGGAACTCTGGGAGAGCTGAAAGCAATGGGAGAGATGATCCTACAAAACTGAGTCGTTCTCAAACCTCCTGACTGCATCATGAGGAGGCGTGTGTAAAATTATTGGTGAATCATGTAGTACCTACATCCCAGATGAATCAGGAACAAGAGGAGACATCCACGATGCCTTGCACGATCTGAGCGAACTCAAAAAAGTATGATGAGAGCAGGACTAAAAGAACAGACCCCACCGACCCATGGTCATGGTTCACCTCTGGACTATGGTGGCACCTCCTCCTCCTAAGAATCTGCACACCAATACTGATGATATTGTTTCTATTTTTTCTTATTATTTGTATAGTACCATGTCTGAAAAATATGGGGATGAAAGTTTTTACAGGTACTCTAATCAGTCTACACCAAACCCATTTCGTTTCAAATGATGAGGATTATACCCCGCTGGAGTCAGTGGGACATGATTTGTATGATAAATAGCCTAAAAAGAAAAAGCAGAGTGATTCTAGTGCTGAAAGTGTTTCACAATAACCAGTGCTGTAATGATGTTTTGGTTTTCTAGGCTACATTTAAGATCAAAGTAATTTTCAAACCAACTAAAACTTTTTCTCATTTTTTGTTGTTTTTTCTTTTGGTTTAAGTCCATAAAGGACCTTAGTTCATAAAGAACTTATTTTTACTGTGCGCCTCAATGATCGTTTCCCACATCTTTTACAAACAATGGCCCTCATGCACGAAAATGTTCTTATTCTTATCCTGAATTTCTCCTACTTTTGTTCGTACGAAGCGTTCGTACGAACATGCCACGTCAGAACCAACAAAGTCTTCTATCCACAGGAAAAGCGTGTAAACGGGCTGCTTAAAGGTGATGAATTCCACCTGTTCTACTCACCTGCGCGTGCTCGCGTGAATGTAATTTACATAATTTCCACCCCTCAAAACACCATATAAGGCCACGCTTCCTGCCTTCTGACAGCAGGAAGTGTCCATTCATTCAAACTCATGAAGTAAAATGAGGAACTTCACGCGTTCGGAGATCTGCTCTCAGTCGCGCTGTGGCTACCCCCCCACCCCCCCCCCTGCAGGTGTCGGATGGTCAAATATCTTTAATGTTAGTGTAAAGTTTGTAAACAACTGTGTAGTTTCACTTATTCAGAAGAGCTGTGGCGCACCGCTGCCCCCCACCCCCCGCAAGTGTCGGATGGTCAAATATCTCTAATTTTAGTGTACTGTGTTACATTATAGTTTCACTTATTCAGAAGAGCTGTGGCGCACCGCTACCCCCCCACCCCCCGCAAGTGTCGGATGTGTTTTTCAACAGAAGCATTTTAAAATGTCTCTAAACTACAGTTAACTTCATATTAATATTGTAGTGCATGCTGTGTGTCCCGTGGGTCGTACAGTATCAGAAATCAAGAATAAATGGTTTGATCTGAAAATGGCTTCAAACAAACGTCTCGCCGCAGCACGGACAGGAGGAGATCAGTCTGCGAGATGGATGGACAATACTGTAAATGCCACGCTGCAAGACGCGTGCCAACATGTTTTGCAGCACAAATGATGCGCGCACCTCCTGGTCAGCGCGCAACATTCTGCAGGTTATATTTCGAATCAGATATAATAATCTATTGCTCCGATGGTGTTTGGCACAAGATCAGTCTTAATTCGTACTTGTTCTGCGGCGGTGTATGGGAATTTTATGTACCTGGGTGTTAATATGAGGAGCGGCTTTGATGACCAAGGGGAGCGCACGACTCACTGAAGCCTGCGCGACACACCAGACAAATTAAACTTAAAATTATAATTCTAATTCAAACAGAATAACCTATTGTCAAGAATAATTATGGTGCGTGATTTTTTTAAACTCTAAATATTTTCTAAATAACGACATATGAAGTTATTCGTGGAGAAGATCCGTCTGGATGACAGCAGACTGACGCTCCTAAATTATACGACAGCTCCGGACCACTCGTAAATTCTGTTCGTATCTGAATAAATTCGTAGGATACGAAAACATTGTTGGATGACACAAATGATCCTTAATCACTCGTACGCACAGGATAAGCACAAATCTGTGCGTACGAACGGTTTGTGCATGAGGCCCATTGTTTTTTAACTGTTCATCTGATTAAGTTGTAACCAGTTTAAATGATAAAGAGGATGGAGATGTTAGAGAATTCAAACATTGATCATTTAAAACTTATTACTTTAATGTATTCTGATGAATCATTAACCAGTTTGCTTTCCTAAAAGTCTTTCTGTATGAAACAAAACATCTCTGAAGAACACAACTTGATGCTTCCTACACATAGAACAAAAACACTGATTAGGCCAGCTCATGTTTTAATCACAGATAAAGTTTTGACATTTCGTTATTGTTTGTTTTGACATTGCCACACTCATGTTTTAATCACAGATAAGGTTTTGACATTACGTTATTGTTTGTTTTGACACTGCCACGTTTTCCATGTGCTATCTGAAACTGTCTTCCTGTTACTCATCATTGTCATACTCTGAAGAGAATAAAAACCCAGCATGCACTTTCCAATTCGGATTTGATCTCAAACAGTTTTGAAACATGTTTCAAAGTGTCTTGAGGTGATCTCCCATTTTCAAAGTCTGCTGCTCTGAAAATTAATTCTTGTCTCTCTTCTTGTGTGGTTCGTGTTTAAGGTGAAGGTGTTTAAAAATCCTCCATCAGAGGGAAATGGGTTCAAACTGGTTCAAGACTGCTGTGGAGGGGACAAAGACAGAGGGGTCGGCTGTGGAGTGAGGAATCAGTGACCTGATCGACTCGACCTTTTTAACAAAGAAACTGGCAAAATCATTACAAGTAACTAAAAAGCCTCCATGTTGGCAGACTGAGGCACGGATAAAATGGAGTTAATGGTGTTGAGAAGAACACGAGGACGGTGGTAGTTTGAGGTGATGATTTGGGAGACATGTTTTTTTTTCTTCTTCAGATTAAACAGTGGTAGTGATAGACTTTGTAACATGTTTTTAGCATGACAAAAGAAACTTTAAGTTTGTCTTTCTTCCATTTACATGCTTTAAGTGGCAGAAAGCAAGAACACATTTAGTGGTAGAAAAGAAGATGTTTAGGTTCTTCTTAGGAGTGACAAGTTTGGACAGGAATAGGAATGAGATCATCAGAAGTACCGGTACAACCAACTGGGAGATAAAGTTAGAGAGACCAGACTGAGATGGTTTCGAAATGTCCAGAGGAGGGGCAGTGGGTATATTGGTAGAAGGATATTAGAAATGCATCTGCCAGGAAAAAGACAAAGAGGAGATACATGGATGCTGTTAGAGAGGACATTGAGTTAGTTGAAGTGAGGACAGAGGATTCTTTTTTGCATTCAACCTTTAGTTATACAGGTATTGAATCTCAAGCACTCATTTACAAGAGATACTTGTTTTTAGCAAATAATGATTACAACAGTATAGTCATAAAATAAAGCACATAAATTGAAAAAAATAATTTTAAAGAATGAAACTAAAACAGCTAGATTGTAAAGTGATGTAAAATACTAAAAACAGGAACATGTCTGCATTGTTTTTGCGGAACTTCAAACATATAAGACCTTCTCTGACAACAGAATCAGCAAAGGCTTACATGCATGCCATGATCTTCAGCCATATAGCCTATTGTTATACTACATGGTCTCAAACTTCAGAGGTCATGCATGAAGCCCCTAAAAGCCTCTTTTTAAGAAAACACTGAACATTTTAGACAAAAAGCTTATACAGTATCATTACTGTAACATCATAAATAAGTACAACATTTTGGATTTTGATAGCTATCAGATTTTTATGGATGCTTGCCTGATTTTTAAAGTTTTAAATGGACTTGCTCCTCCTCCTTTAATATATTTTATAAGTTAAAAAAATAAGTACAGTAAACACAAGAGCACTGACCAGAGGAGATTGTGATGTGCAGCGGCACAGGACTAAATTTGGCCAAATGGTGGTGTCCATCAGAGACACGCAGTCATGAAACACACTGCCAGTTTCCATCAGGAACTGCAGCACCTACTCTGTCTTTAAAAACTTTTTTTTAAACTTTGGCTGAAAACTAACAAGAAGTGCACTCATGTGTAGATTATTGTGTCTATTTTCTTTTGGCATCATATCTTTATTGTAATTTTATGTTGTGTTATGTGCTATATAGGTGATGTTTGTGTCATTCCCTGCTCTTTTGTTTTGTGGGATGTTTCTTGTTCTTACCTGCCTTAGGACAACGGATGAAAATTAGATATTGTGCTAACTCTGGCATATTTACATTGATGCTTACTGGTGTCATGTTGATTTATCTAATTTAAATAAATAAAATAATTGCAGAGGACAGAGTGAGATGGAGGAGGAAGACTCGCTGTCGTGACCCCTGAAGAGGAAAAAACAAATGAAGAAAAATTAATTCATTCATCCAACCTTTATTTATACAGGTTAGTCTCATGGAGTCACAAGGACTCATTTTCAAGAGAGACCTGTTCTAGACAGATAAAGTACAGACAACAATAATTGAACAAAAACAACTGAAATCAAATAAAAAGTTATAAACAGTCAAATCTCAAGGTACTATATAAAACAAGGTAAAATACTAAAAACTAATTGTTTTAATATTAATGACATTATCAAATGATTGATCTCAGCATGGAGCAGAAGAGCTGCTGCTGGGAAAGTTCCTCTCTGATCCAAAGTCCAACTGGATCAATAATCAGATCCATCAGACTGATTGATCAGCCATCAAAGGAGTCGGATCAACAGAGTTGTTGCTGATCCTGAGGTCCTCTGCTGGATCCTGGACCTGGACCTGGACTCTCTCTTTGACTTTGAGCTGGACTCTATTATATGTCAGGATGTCTCCATTCTTCCAGACTACACATATGAACTCTACACTGTCTCTTGTTGTGGGGTGTTTCAGAGTCAGACTGAGGTCTCCAGTTCTCACCAGGTTCTTCTTCATCTCTGTTCTGGTTCTGTAGAACTGGTCCTGTTCTTCAGGTTGATCAGAGCCGTTCTCAAACACATGGACCTTCCTGTCATCAACATCCTTCCACTCCACTTTAGGGTCTTCAGGCAGGGGAACTTTGGTTTTGCAGATTAACTGGACAGATTCCACCCCTGAGTTCACCTCCACTGATAGGACTTTGACCTCCAGCTGAACTGGTTTCTTCATCAGGATGTCTCCCTCCCTGCTGTAGACAGTGCAGGTGAAGGTCCCAGTGTCCCAGTCTGTGGGGTGTTTCAGAGTCAGACTGAGGTCTCCAGTTCTCAGCAGGTTCTTCTTCATCTCTGTTCTGTTTCTGTAGCAATGCTCCTGTTTTTCAGGTTGATCAGAACCATTCTCAAACACGTGGACTGTCATGCTATAATGATTCTTCCACTCCACTTTAATGTCTTCAGGCAGGTGAACTGTGGTTCTGCAGATTAACTGGACAGATTCCACCCCTGAGTTCACCTCCACTGGTGGGACTTTGACCTCCAGCTGAACTGGTTTCTTCATCAGGATGTCTCCCTTCCTGTTGTAGGCAGTACAGGTGAAGGTCCCAGTGTCCCAGTCTGTGGGGTGTTTCAGAGTCAGACTGAGGTCTCCAGTTCTCAGCAGGTTCTTCTGCATCTCTGTTCTGTTTCTGTAGAACTGGTTCTGTTCTTCAGGTCGATCAGAGCCATTCTCAAACACATGGACCTTCTTGTTATCATCATCCTCCCACTCTACTTTAGTGTCTTCAGGCAGCTCAGGTGTGGTTCTGAAGGGTAACTGGACAGACTCCACCCCTGAGTCCACCTCCACTGGTGGGACTTTGACCTTCAGATGAACTTGTTTCTCCATCAGGATGTCTCTCTCCCTGTTGTAGACAGTACAGGTGAAGGTCCCAGTGTCCCAGTATGTGGGGTATTTCAGAGTAAGACTGAGGTCTCCAGTTCTCAGCAGGTTCTTCTTCATCTCTGTTCTGTTTCTGTAGAACCAGTCCTGTTCTTCAAGTCGATCAGAGCCGTTCTCAAACACATGGACCTTCTTGTTATTTTTGTTCTTCCACTCCACTTCAGTGTCTTTATGCAGACAGATGGTGGTTCTGTAGGGCAGCAGGACAGACTTCTTCTCTGAGTCCACCTCCACCAGATAAATTGACATGAAATAGTGCCGAAAATAATAGAGAGCACCTCCAGAAACAAGAAGAGCCACAAACAGGACGAGCAGGAGAGCTGTGGCCCAGGCTGGAAACCCTTTGGGGACAACTGTGAGAACTACTTTCTGTCTCAGGATGTCCTGGTCTCTGAAGTCTCCCTGGTCTCTTTTGATGCAGACGGTGCAGATGTAGTCTCCATCGTCTCTGGCTGTAGGGTACTTCAGGATCAAACTGAGATTTCCAGTTCTCAGCAGGTCTTCAGTCATGTTAGTGCGTCCGATGACTTCATTTGTGTTTGGAAACACATGAACAAAAAGAAACTGAGGTCTAGAAAGAGTCCACTCCACTGTGGTGTCCTCAGGCAGGTTGGCTGATGTTGTGCAGGGCAGGAGGACAGACTCCGCCTCTTCATTCACCTTCACCACTGCAGTCTGACCTTTGACCTTCAGCTGAACGGTCACTGTCCTCTCCTGTAGTGTGTCTCCGATGCTGCAGGTGTAGTCTCCAGAGTCAGAGGGTTTGGGTTTCTCCAGGGTCAGGCTGAAGTTGCTAGGACCCAGAGCATTGTCATCCAGAGCATCAGGTCTCATTGATGTCCGGTCTCTGTAATCCTGGTCCTGGTCTGTAAGATCGTCTCCTCCAGCTCGTCTCAAGTGGACACATTTGGGAGGTTTAAGATCACTCCGAGTCCACTTGATTTCCAGGTTCTTCTCAGGGAAAGGAGGACCCTCATAGAGGCAGGGCATCAGGACAGACTCTGCTCCCTCATACATCTCCACCAGCCCAGCCAGGGCATGCTGGGAAATGTGCAGGAGGATCCCAAACACCACCAACATCTTCATCTTCCTGTTAAACAGCAACAAGCACAAACCAAGAACCAGCAGCTGTGAGCCTCGTAGTTTCTCAGTAAAATGTAACAGACGTCTGTCTCTGTGTGGACAGATCTCTGCTGTTTGGTTCATTCTCGTCTCTGATTGGTTCATTTCACAAACATCCAGAAGTAGAGAAACCAGTTCTTCTGAAACCTGATCTGGACCTGGTTCTGTGGAACTGTGCTTCCTCTGAGTCACTGCTTCAGGTGTTTTGTTGAGTCTCTCCAGGCAGATGGAAAGTTCAGATTAGTTTCCTCAAAGTTTCATTCCTGATCATCCAGTTTGTGTCAGTGATTTGTGAACGTTCACCTCCTCCAACAAGAAGTGTAAAGACGCTACGTAAAATGAGTTAAACTTTCTGAATTGATTGAAATTAAATTTAATATTTTCTCAATATTCTGATTTTTGAGCTGCACCTGTATTAACTGTGAGGATTTAATGTTGTTTATTTTTTTCTGTTCTGAAAGACTTTCAGGTCTTAGACTTCAATCTGCATTTCTTTAAGCATTGCAGGACTGTAGTTAAAAAAAGTTTTTGTTTGTTTCTATATTAAGATCTTTACAGATTTGATCATCCATCATCTTTCCCCACTTCATGCCTTTCAGGTCGTTGCATGGTGCCCACATCCATCTATCGCTGTGCAAGAGGCCAGGTACACCAAGGATGGGTCGCAAGTCCATCACAGGGCCGCATGGAGACAAACGAGACCAACAACCATTCATCAGATAATAATAATGAAGATAATTCCCAGCAAGTCACAGCATGATTAAATATTTCCATGTGGGAAGGCATGTAAGACAACTACAAATCCTGTTTTTGTTTTGCAAAAAAGAGCAATAAGAGTTATCACTCGAAAACATAGCCATCATCCATCTAATGTATTATTTGTAAACTGAAATTATTGAAATCCCACGAATTGATTAATTTTAAAATTTTATTAGTTATGTATAGGGCTCACCAAAATGCATTACCTTTAAACATCCAGATAATTTTTACAAAGAGAGAAAGCTGCTACAATCTTAAGGGGACGGAGATGTTCATCACAACTAAATTTAGAACCAGTTTGAAAGAACGATGTACCTCGATACAAGGAGTGAGATTGTGGAATAACCTGGACAATGATATTAAAAGTGCCAAGTCAATGCACATGTTTAAGAAATTGATAAAGTTTGGATTGCTGAAAAAAAAATGAAACTGTATAATGTGTACTCATATGAATTGTTGTTCTAGAAGGATTTCATTTTTTGTTTTATTGTTTTACTAACTGAAGAATGTTATTATTTGAATTTATTTATGAGAAAAAAGGGGCAGATAGAAGAATTTTGTTCTTCTCTCTGCTACCTTTCATTTCATTGTATTGGTTTACTTTTCTTTTTATTGTAAATATAATTAATTTGTTTTTAGGATATGAAATGAATAAAGATTATTATTATTATTAAATATTTCCAAAAGTTTGTGTAGTTAAAAGTGATTGTAAGTGCAGAAGCTCTCACTAGTCTAGCCCCTTAAAGCTCTTTCATACGCGACACATTTCTTCAAAAAAGAGGTCTTGAATCCAGCGATTATATTTGTGTCTTTACTGAACTTAATAAAAAGATACACAAAAAAAAGGCAATACAGATTCAAAACAAATAGAAAGTGATGATCAAAAGACTGTGTTACATGTTATATGTTTCAGTGTTTCAATGTTTAGATGCTTACTGTTGCACAGAGGGACTGAGAGAAACGCAATTTCGGTCCTGTGTATGTCCTGTACAGTACATATTGCAGATCTGACAATAAAGTTGACTTTGACTTGACTTTACTCTTCGGGTGCCAGACTTCTACTGAATGAACGAATGCTTACGTTGTAGGAGGTGGTGAAGAGACGACACAGGAGACGGGATGCAGTTCTTCACTTTAATCAACTCCTACTACAAAACTGGTGGGAAAACCACCCAACACCGCCTTATATACCAACACAACATCCGGTCCTCTGGACCTTTCACAATAAAAGCATCCTGTAACACATTCGGTCCACTGGGTGTGAGTAGAGCCCCCTAGTGGTCCACCACACACGCCCCCCCAGAACACCCAGTAAGGTCCATCACTAGTCCCGCATTTTAGGTTTGATTAACCGACCAGAACGGCTGAACCTGGGCCCTGCAGAACCAGTCTGATGAAGCGGAGGGCTCCGAGGAGGGCCTGCAGAAGATTCGGGCTCCAATGGACGTTGAGAGTCTCTGGCAGGGGGACAGCAGTCCGTTAACAATGTGGATGGAGGTCTGCCCCTGCGAGGAGCCTGGGCCGTAACAACCTGATCCTCTGACATAACATGAGCTGGTTTAAGCCTATCGATACAGACAGTCTCAGTACGACCCCCTAAATCTAAAAGGAAATGTTTTGGACCTGGTTGAAGAACCCGAAACGGTCCATCATACAAAGGCTGTAGTGGTGTTCTGTGTGCATTGTGTTTGACAAAAACAAATTTAGAGGACTCCAGACTCTTAGGGACAAATGACTGCGGTAAACAATGGTGTACCGGGCCGGGGACACGAAAAGGGGCCTCCTGAGGTGAAAAATGGAGCAACGGTGGAGCAAACTGTGGTGAGGGTACCTCAGGTAAAAACTCACCGGGGACGCGCACAGGTTGACCGAAAACCAGTTCAGCCGGGGAAGAGCTCAGGTCCTCTTTGGTTGCGGTACGTAAACCCAACAAAACCCAGGGAAGACGGTCAATCCAGTTGTCACCGGTCAATGCAGCACGCAGTGCAGCTTTCAATGATCTGTGAAACCGTTCACACAAACCATTAGCTTGGGGGTTGTAAGCGGTGGTCCTGTGAACGTTAGTCCCCAGACTCTTGGCCATGGTAGACCAAAGTTCAGAAACAAACTGCGGGCCCCGGTCTGATGTAATGTCTGAAGGGGGGCCAAAACGCGCCACCCAGGTAGACAAAAATGCCCGGGCCACCACTGCAGATGTCGTGGATGTCAAAGGAACCACCTCAGGCCACCTGGTGGTCCGGTCTATCATAGTCAGCAGATGAGTAAAACCTTGTGATGGAGGCAGAGGGCCCACCAGGTCTACGTGCACATGATCAAACCGCCGACCTGGGATGGAGAAGGGTTCCAAAGGTGCTTTGGTGTGCCTGTTAACCTTAGCGCGCTGGCATGGGACACACGCTGCTGCCCACTCCTTAACTGCTTTACGCAGACCGGGCCAAACAAACTTTGAACTGACCAGTTTCACCGAGGCTCTAACACCTGGATGAGAAAGGGAATGTAAGGAGTCAAAAACGCGGCGTCGCCATGAAACTGGAACCAGGGGGCGGGGCCTGCCAGTAGAAACATCACAGAGCAGGAGGGGACCTCCGTCATTCACCTGCCGTTCCTCCAACTCGAGGCCCGTGGGCCCGGACTGGAGCTCGAGTATTTCTGCGTCGCTACGTTGGTCCGCAGCCATAGCAGAAAAATCGATGCCAACGTATACGGGAGAGATCAGCACCCGGGAGAGACAGTCGGCCACCACGTTGGATTTTCCAGCCACATGCTGAATGTCTGTAGTAAATTCAGACACCGCTGCGAGGTGGCGTTGCTGGCGAGCAGACCAGGGGTCAGAAATTTTTGACATCGCAAACACCAAGGGTTTGTGGTCAACATATGCAGTGAACCGGCGGCCCTCCAGGAAAAACCTGAAATGGCGTGTGGCCAGGTAAAGCGCCAGCAACTCTCTGTCAAAAACACTGTATTTCAGCTCATTGTCCCGTAGCGTACGGCTGAAAAATGCAAGCGGCTGCCAAACCCCGGAAACCTGCTGTTCTAACACAGCCCCCACCGCAACATCAGATGCGTCGGTTGTTAAAGCTATTTGCGCCGCTGGGGATGGATGGGCCAAAAGGGCAGCAGTGGCCAGTGCAGCTTTAGCATCACCAAATGCCTGTAGGCGTTCTGGTGTCCAGTCCACGCTGTCGTTGGGCTTTTTCTTTTTCAGCGCTCCATAGAGCGGACGCAGCAGTTGTGCTGCCCTGGGGAGGAAACGGTTATAGAAGTTAACCATTCCCAAAAATTCTTGTAGCGCTTTAACAGACTGGGGCTGTGGGAAATCGGACACCGCCTGCACTTTGTTTGGTAACGGGACGGCACCACTGGCAGAAATGCGGTGGCCCAAAAAGTCAATGACTGGCAGCCCAAACTGGCATTTCGCTGTATTTACAATCAGGCCATGTGCTGCCAGGCGCTGAAAAACCTCACGGAGGTGGGACAAGTGCTGCTCAGCCGAGCTGCTAG
>JBBPBX010000266.1:0-66625 GCA_038048925.1 Garcialebias charrua
GAGAATATTTAGCTGTAATTTCAGCCAAGAAATCAGAAAACTCGCTGATGAAGTTCTTAGAACGAGGCGGCCGGTAGACAAGAGCACACAAAGTTACAGGTGAATGTCCGAGTTCAAACACAGTCAGCTCAAAGCTAGAGCAGGAGACTGGAATGGACAGTTGTTTACAGTCAAAAGTTGATTTGAAGATAGTTAATAACCCACCGCCACGACCTGATGGTCGCGGGTCGTTAAAAAACAAACAGTTTGGTGGTATTATTTCCGTCAGCGCGCTGGACTCACCCGACGACATCCACGATTCTGTGATGCAGAAAAAGTCCAAGTCGTGCTCTTCAAAGTAATCCCTGAGGATGAACGTTTTGTTGCAAACAGATCGGGCGTTGACAACACAGAATTTGATGATATCCGAGCTAGCCGCTGATGGGCTGCTAGCAGCTGATGTGCTAACAGCTGGTGGGGGAGCGCGCATCCGCGGCTCGCTGCCCACAGAGAGCTGCTCCGGCCGGAGATCCCGATCCCCGTTGTTTTCCTGGTCCGTGCACGCGGGAGACTGGCGATGAGAATCGAGACCATCAGCTGAAGACAGCGAGGCAGAACGCCGGGCTCTGAGCTTCACCAGCCGGCCAGCTCGAGAGCCGCGTTTCTTCCTCCGAGTCGATCGATTTCTCCGTGCAGGCTGGTGCGAAGAGCAGCGGAGGTAAACGGGCAACTCGTCTCCGAGCAACGGGGGCAGAGGGGGCCTCCCCGATCCCGAGGTACGCTCATACTGGCCCGAATCAGCGACATCCGCGGCAGCAAACCGTAAATCCAGAAGCTGCTTCCGATCATAAACCAGCAGTGTACTTATGTCTCCAATGAAGAACGAACAAAACACAAAAATTCCAAACACCCACAGGAGAGGTGGACACGCAGCCATGCTTATGGGCGCCATCTTGGATCAATCATCCATCATCCGTTATATAGATTGCTTTGTCCAATTATTGGGAATAAATTGGAAAAATCCATAAACAGATCGCACCTTTATTTAGGTTGCATCTATTATGCGTCACCGCTACGTGACGCATCAGCGCCTCATTTGCCCTGATGAAAATGGTGGCCACAGAAGCGAGCGAGCACGGAAGGACTTTACAAGATTAACACGGTAAAAACAATTATTTGTTTGCTGAAAAAAAAAATGTTTTAGCTGACATTATAGCACAAGGGTTCCTGAGCTTAACCGTTCCTTAAAGGAGACCACAGATAGGTTTTTAAATTTTTTATGGTATGTCTGTGCGCTATCCAGACAATGTTCATTCAATTTAATACACTAAATAATTCTTAGATAATCAATTATACCCTTTTTAATTCTGCCATTTTTAACTTTAGTTTTGAACGACTGGTTTATGATAATGAGCTCTCATGGTCACGCCCTTCAAAGATCTGTTTACATTTACTCCGCCCTCTGTAACAGCAAGTATCTCTAATCTGTTGTTTTAAAATTAGCTCTTTTTTTATTACTCATTTGACTTACTGTTAGTGCTAGCTTAAGATAACTTACCAAAAGCCGTCTGCACACGCCGCCATTATCTGCTCCCTTTAGCCCGAATCCGAGGTTAAAAATAGCTCTTCCTTCTCCGCACTTTTATGTCCGCTCGTTGCATGCGGCACTTTTGGGAGCGATCTCTGTTCAGTCCAGACACATACACAAAGTTCACTGAGTGTCTCCAGTTAATTTATCCGTATGAGGCAACCTCTGACCAGCCAGCCAGCTCCCAGCCGCAGATGGTCTCTTCGCCGGCGGTCTGCTCGTTTTCCGTCTGCCGGCTGCTCGTTGGAAGCGATCGCTAATACGCTAAAAATTGAACTAAAACGTAAAAATAACAATTATACTTTATTTATAAAGCCATTTAAAACAACCACAGCTGCAACAAAGTGCTGTACACATGAAATTAAGAACATTTAAAGGTTCAGTATGCAGTTTCTGTAGAACTGCAGCAGTTAGAAATATTTTCAACAGGCAAAGCATTCTGATCCCTCCCCCTCAGAGCCATATGTGGCTCTGCCCCCTTGTGGTCTGTTGAATTTCAAATTCAAGCTCTGTTTTTATTGGCTGATTCAAATTCAAGCTCTGTTTTTATTGGCTGGTTACAAACTCTGTTTTTATTGGCTGGAAAATGGCGGGTCACCTTTTCTTTTTAGAAATGCTTATTTACCACCTGGAGAAGCAAGGGGACAATATTTTTTTTTAATTTTTTTCAGAGATTACCTGGCTAACATCAGTCTGTCAGGAGGTAGTGACAGAGTGAAGAAATATGTTCATAAAAAAAGCTACATACTGCAGCTTTAAAGGAGAAATGTAATCAAATCTGAAAAAATCGATATAACAAGAATTTCATATAGTAAACAACACACATAAACATACTTAGTATGCTTTTTTCAAGTCAGTAGCTTAAAGAAATAGTTTTTTTACATTTTTCCTGCTACATGCCGAAGTGCAGTGATTTCTGTAGTAATTTTCTGGACGCACTTTTATGACACAATTAAGACCTCCTTTGCTATCTTACAATAACACTGAAGCTATAAACCCATCATTACTGTCCTCCTGTCTGTCATTTAAAATGGAAGCAGAAGACTTTTTTGAATCTGAAGGATATCACTTTAGTTTGTCAAAAACAGTTTGGTGATTTAGTGCATTAATGGGCATTTCTATCCTGGAAATACGAATAGCCGTGCGTTAGCCGCCGCATGCTAACGTTAGCATGCTAGCGCCGTATGCTAACGTGGAAGTGGGGGTGTTGAAAATGTCCTGAAACAGTTACCAATGTCTTGTTAAGCTCTGTCTTCCCCAGAACATAGTAGGATCTAAAATGATTTTTAAAGATGAAGGAGCAAGTTGAAACATGCTGTCTCCCTCCTTGCTAGCAGGCTCCATTGGGAGCTGCCTGGCTAACTAACTACGGTGGCCCTACACGGCCAAAATTCTACAGCGGCCGAATGCACAGGAGCGGTAAAAATACAATATAAAATTTTAAAAAAGTTTTAAAATCGATTTTGGGGCTTTTAGAATAGATTCTGAATCGCCAGGACTAAGAATCTTGATTCTTTAAAAAATAGATTTTTTTTGCTGCATCCATAATTGCTACACACTGAAACCTTTTTGTCCACAACTAGATACACACACTAATATTACTGTATGAGGGACGACTCGTTGCACTGCCTACGTCATATTCAGGGGACGGAGAGCAGGCAGGGGGAGGGGGGTCAAAAACACCAGATGAGAATTTTTTCACTTTGCAAAGTCTAAATTTGAGTTAGGATGACATTTTTGACTTGTGAAAATTTCTCAACAAGCTTATTTTATGCTTTTCATTAGACTACTATTAGCTTAAAAACACTTTTCATTTCTCCTTTAAACAAAAGATGAGATGAAATCAGGAAAAACAACAGTCACGTCTATTATACTGAAGTGGGTTGAGCCGCACCAGGGGTTGCTAGGTGAGGGGCTGGACTCAGGTTTGGGGTGGGTTGTGGCTGCGGCTTGTGACGTCACAAGCCACAGGATTTGAAAACAAAACCTATCTTATCACAGTAAAATAAATATACTTAGAGTAAATAAACCACTGGGTGCATTTTTTTGGCACTAGGACTGTTTTTTTTATGAAGTACTTACCCAAAGTTGAGTAAAAAAACCATTAAAAAGTGAATTTTGCATGTGTGGTCCCCTTTAATAAATTCCCGAAATGGTCAAATCTGCTGGATTTAAATTGTTTCGCTTTGACGTCTTCCAAACGGTTGCGTGCACTGCAAAAATAAATTGTAAATAAATCGAATTTCAGCTCAAATGTCTCATATAGGTCACAGTTTGTAAATGAACACCAAGTAATTACGTTCTGTAGGCTTCAAGAAAATCCGCGGTGTGGTTTACGAGTTATTTAGACAAATACCGTAGTAGCAGGAAAATAACCCCAAGCTAACGCGACACGTTTACGTCTATAAAACATCAAATTTTATCTCAAATGTCTCATACAGGTCACAGTTCGTAAATGGACACCAAAAAATTACGTTATTAGATTTCAAGAAAATCTGCGGTGTGGTTTACGAGTTATTTAGACAAATAGTAGCAGGAAAATAACCCCAAGCTAACGCGACACATTTAAGTCTATAAAACATCGATTTTTTAAAATCTCAAACATCTCATAAAGCTAGTCAGTTGTAAATGTCCATACAGTGATTACATTCTGTAAGTTTGATAAAAATCTGTCCGGTGGTTCTTGACTTATCTTGCTAACAAACACAGCTAACAACCACAGCGGCTCTTAAATGGGGGGTTCCGCAGGGGTCCATCCTGGGTCCTCTCTTGTTCTCCTTATACCTGCTGCCACTCGGTGCTATTTTCCGGAAACACAATATACCTTTCCACTTCTACGCTGATGACTGTCAAATCTACTTCCCCCTAAGACAAAATGGTACAGGCTCTATTCAACCTCTGCTCGACTGCCTGGCTGACATCAGGGACTGGATGGCTTTAAATTTCTTAAGCTTCAATGATAAGAAGTCTGAAGCCATATTGTTCCTTCCCAATGACACAACCTCAAACCACTGCATTGACCTGTCTGCTCTACCCCTGTCCGAAAAACAAAAAGTCAAAAATCTGGGAGTGATAATGGATCCTTCCATGAAACTCAACAGTCATGTAAACATGATCGTCAAATCCTGTTTTTTCCAGCTGAGGCGTCTGTCTAAGCTGAAGCCCATATTATCCAAAAAGCACCTGGAGACAGTGATTCACGCATTCATTACATCTAGGCTTGATTACTGCAATTCACTTCTGTTTGGCGTCAGTCAAGCCACCATTGCACGATTACAACTGGTTCAGAACGCAGCTGCCCGATTTTTAACCAGCACACGCAAAAGAGAGCACATTACACCAGTCTTGGCCTCCCTTCACTGGCTACCGGTTCATCTTCGAATCCAATTCAAAATTCTCATGTATGTCTACAAATCGCTGAACAGTCTCGCCCCCGCCTATCTCTCGGATCTGATACACCCATATGTCCCTCCACGTGCTTTGAGGTCAGAGGATCAGGTACTCTTAATAGTTCCAGAAACTCGCCTTAAGCGCAGGGGTGACAGGGCGTTCTCTGTAGCAGGCCCAAGACTCTGGAACGAGTTACCGCTGCTCATCAAACAGGCCCCCTCCCTCTCGGTTTTCAAATCCCGGTTAAAAACTCACTACTACTCCATTGCTTTCAATGCCAGCTGATTTGTATTGGATCGTTTGATTTATGATCTGCAATGTTTTTATGTTTTTCGTGTTGTACTTCATTGTCTGTGTTGCCTGTTGCGTGTTTGTTTGTCCAGCACTTTGGTGTGGACTTGTTCCTGTTTAAAGTGCTTTATAAATAAAATGGTATGGTATGGTATGGTAACAGTACTTACCTCCAGAGCAGGAGGCCAGGCAGCGACAGAGTCAGTCCGACCAGAGGAGGCTGCCTTCGGACACATGAGTGTGTACCCTAGCGGACAAAGGTGGTACTGCACCCATAGCGGCTGAAATGGTAAATGAAGCTTATTTTATACAGGTAGTCCCCGACTTACGAGCGCTCTGACTTACGAGGTCCCGGACTTAAGAGCATGCATCTCATAAAAAAAAAAAAAAAAAAAAAAATTATTTTTTTTTTTTTTTATAAATGAATACATGTACAGTACTGGACAGTCACCAAGCACTTAGCCTATCCTAACACAGTTTTTAAAGATGAAGGAATAAGTTGAATTGTCTCCCTTTCACATAAAGGGAGCAAGCTCCCTATGGAGCCTGCAGGGAGGAGGGAGACAATTCAACTGACTCCTTCATCTTTAAAAACTGTGTTAGGATAGGCTAAGTGCTTGGTGACTGTACAGTACTGTACATGTATTCATTTATATAAATAAAAAAAAGTAAAAAAAAAAAATATTTTTTTTTTACTATGTGATCCTACTTACAAATTTTTGACATACGAGCGCCCCCTAGGGACGGAACTCGCTCGTAAGTCAGGGACTACCTGTAGTGCTTTTCAGACCCTTATGAGGGGCCCCAAAGCGCTTTACAATACCAACCATACACCCATTCATACACACATTCATACACCGGTAGCGGCAGACTGCCATGCAAGGCGCCATCCAGTCCTACCGGGAGCAACTCTGGGTTACCGGTAAGTGTCTTGCCCAGGGACACAACGACACATGGTGTGAAAGTGGTACTGCACCATTTTTTGCCAAAATGAAAAACGTTCATTTCTGAGCCAAAAAATGGTCTAAAAATATGGGAAAAAATCCATAAACAGGTCTCACCTCTCTATAGATCACAGGGCATGCAAATTAGGCAAAAAACTGTGACCTATAGTCCGGAAAATACGATACATGTTTTTGGTCTGTGGGAGGAAACCAGAATACCCGGAAAAAACCTACGCATGCATGAGAAGAACATGCAAACTCCACTCAGAAAGAACCCCACATCCAACCAAGGATTGAACCCAGGATCTTCTTGCTGTGAGGCAATGGTGCTAACCACTGAGCCTTTATGCTGCCAAATTAGGGATTAGGAAGGAGGGACGCTGACATTTCTTCTAAATTTACCAAGATAAACAATTATTTGTTTATTCGACATTAGGGCTGGGTGATATGGACCAAAATTAATATTTCAATATATTTATGATAAATCGCGATGTCCCATATATATCTCGATATAATTTTCTTTCCATAAAATAACAAAAATATATTTCTTAGTCAAAGCATTGTCCCAGTTGTCACACAGCAACATTTATTAACAAACAGCTGTAACTCTACAAAATTAATGTCTAAAAAATAAACTATTTATATACATTTTTTTTTAAACTTTTATTTACATATATTAAATAATAATCCTTTTCAGCTGATGGCAGCTGTAGCTGAAAGGCTAGAGCAGTCTCCTCCAATGGGAGGGTTGGGGGTTCAATTCCACCAGCAGTCACATGCAGGACACTGAACCCCTCATTGCCTCTGATGTGTGTCCCATCGGTGTATGAATGTGATAAAGTACTAATTAATCATTGTACATAGGGCTGCAACTAACGATTACAGGTAGTCCCCGACTTACGAGTGAGTTCCGTCCCTAGGGGGCGCTCGTATGTAAAAAATTCGTAAGTAGGATCACGTAGTAAAAAAAAAAATCTGATTAATTTTTTTATTTTTTAGAAATTAATACTGTACATGTACAGTACTGTACAGTCACCAAGCCCTTAGCCTATCCTAACAGTTTTTAAAGATGAAGGAGTGAGTTTAATTGTCTCCCTTTCACATAAAGGGAGCTAGCTCCCTTTATGGGAATGGAGCCTGCATGGAGGAGGGAGACAATAGACCTTTTACCAGTTGACGTCATCACGCAAAGCTCGCCTGAAACGAGCGTTCTGATTGGATGGCAAAATGCCGCGGCGAATCGAAAACGGAAGCTGGGGGTAATAGGAAGGAGCCGAGGAGTTTAGTAATGATAGCTAGTTGTAATTTAGAAGCTTGTTTTCTTAAAATAGTGAACAACCACTGGTCAAAATGCCTGAACATTGTGCCGCGGATACGAGAGGAGGTGATTGTGTGCGCTGATGGAAAATGGGGAAATCCTTCAGGCTTTTTGCGAATGTCCAGCAGGGTGAGTCGTTGTGTGTCGTTGTCAACAACCTGTATATCCAAGCGTCAGAAATAAATGTTTTAAATTTCTCACACCAATACTTCTGATATTTAGACTGATTTGGTTATTGTTACAGGTTTAACATCTTCTGTTAGCTGCTATAACTAGCGCCATGTCTTCATAAGAGCCGTCAGTATTAGCACAGCATGTAAACAGAAACATGACATTTGAGTCAGCCACACAAATGTTCACAGCGTCCTTATTTCTTATTTGATTTCTGTAAACTATGTCTTAAATACAACCTGAGACAATTGGTGATGTTGTGTTGTGAAAAATAAGAACTATCCCAAGAGATACATTTATTAGCTTTCCTGGGAAAATTTAATTATGTTTGAGAACGTATTTACTTTTGCACTTTTGACACGCTGTTTATACAGCTTACACTTTATTAGACGTAAAATCTGTGAAAATCTTAAATATATTACAAACAATATATTTTGCATGTGAATTCCATAATGACACATACAATATGGTTGTATATTGTGTTTGTTTTTGCAGACAAGGAGGTGGTTGCAACCATGTTGGAAATACATTCAAAACCAACCTGCACCTAGTTACCTTGTACATGGAAGGGACCAGCCCAAAAACAAACTGCACCTGCTACTTGGATGAGCTGCAAGTTTTAAAGTGAGTTTAATCAGTGTTCCTGAAGAAATTTCATATTACGCTTGTGACAGCCTGCTCATTTTCAGAGCTGATTTCATTACTTTTTGTTCTCCCTTGGCCCCTCCCGTCCTGCCACACTTAAAGACGCACCTGGATCACGGCTGTGAACTCACCTGATTGGTCCGCTGTTCAAGCTCGTTTGCTCTTCCAGTTTAAAGATGGCAGTTTTTCTCCAGACCTAAAATGAGCAACATCTGCCACGATTTAGTAAGCGTTGCGTCCCTGGTTGAACTATTAAAATTTAATCCGAGGCTGTGCAATCCCTCGCCTGTTCCAAAACCCTTCACTTCCTGCTAGAAGTCATCACCGTGGACCGAAAAAACAAACGAAAGGGAAACGTACATCTACTCCTGTGCGCTCTCCGACGTGAATCCGGAGATCCTGGAAGCGTGTGACGTCACCCAGTTAATTGCTTGTAAGTCCCAGAATTAAATATTTAATATGACTAAAAATCTATCAGTTATGCTCCATAGTGATTTCAAAATAATACA
This sequence comes from Garcialebias charrua, assembly GCA_038048925.1. Taxonomy (NCBI): domain Eukaryota; kingdom Metazoa; phylum Chordata; class Actinopteri; order Cyprinodontiformes; family Rivulidae; genus Garcialebias; species Garcialebias charrua. The sequence goes on from JBBPBX010000266.1 coordinate 8,836, forward strand.
TTCATTCATTACAGATAACAAAAACAAAAACAAAGTAGCTTAAGGATTCCTGACTCTGCTTTGACACTTTCACTAGACCTGTAAGTCTATTTATTCTTTTTGTTCCTTTTTTATTTTGTAATTGTGAGCATTTAAATGGCACTTGGGCCTGAATATTATTTATTTGTTATTCCATAGCTCTTGCTGTGGGGCAGTCAATATATGGGAGCCTTGACCTGTTGATTGTGGAAGACAAGAAAAGACTTGAGAACTTTTTTTTTTTGATGGGGGGGATTTGTGTTTATTTTGTTTATGGACATTTAAAAATATAAAACCTGAAAAAAAAAGAAAGAAATTATGTGGATGATGTTTTGTTTGTTTTTTGTGTAAAAGAAAAAGGATGATGTTTTGTTTGTTTTTTGTGTGAAGAAAATAAAAAAGAAATGTATATACCGGTATATATTTTGTCATTCAAGTTGTTAGAGGGTCAACACCATGGAAGTGGATGGTCCTTGTTTGACAGGTTTAAAAAAATAATAATACAAAAGTAATTCACAATTGTTAATCCTAACTGTCAGGAGGGATACCTGGCTGGCACCCCTTTTTAATAAATAAACTTTTGTAAAACAAAAGTTTTGGCCAGCACGTTGGCACAACTGATAGAGCTGCTGCCTCTCAGCGAGAAGGTTGCCGGTTCAAATCCCGGTCCGGAGCCTTTCTGGGTGGAGTTTGCATGTTCTCCCGTGCATGCGTGGGTTTCCTCCGGGTACTCCGGTTTCCTCCCACAGACCAAAAAACATGCTTGTTAGGCTGATTGGTAACTCTAAATTGACCCTAGGTGTGAGTGTGAGAGTGGATGGTTGTTTGGTGTGAGTGAGACAGGTCCCTCTTGTAAATGAGTCCCCGTGACTCAACGAGGCTAGCCTGTATAAATAAAGGTTGAATGAATGAAAAAACCGTCACACGCTTATAACACAAATACCCAGAAAGGTGACTTTCAGTCAAACTTCACCAACAACTGGAATAATACAATATCACTTATTTTGTCTTATTCCAGTCAAAAAACTATTCAACATTGTACAATTGTAGTTTATCCATCCATCCATCTTATTCCGCTTATCCGGAGTCGGGTCGCGGGGGTAGCAGCCTAAGTAGGGAGGCCCAGACTTCCCTCTCCCCAGCCACTTGGAGCAGCTCCTCCGGGGGAATCCCAAGGCGTTCCCAGGCCAGCCGAGAAACATAGTCCCTCCAGCGTGTCCTGGGTCTTCCTCTGGGTCTCCTCCCGGTGGGACATGCCCGGAACACCTCACCAGGGAGGCGTCCAGGAGGCATCCTAACCAGATGCCCGAGCCACCTCAACTGGCTCCTCTCGATGTGGAGAAGCAGCGGCTCTACTCCGAGTCCCTCCCGGATGACTGAGCTTCTCACCCTATCTCTAAGGGAGAGTCCAGCCACCCTGCGGAGAAAACTCATTTCAGCCGCTTGTATCCGAGATCTTGTTCTTTCGGTCATAACCCAAAGCTCAATTTACCGATCGATCTACGTTCCCACCCTCATCTATGGTCATGAGCTTTGTAGTTTATTGTATTGTGTTAATTATTGTTGTTTTCTAGTGGCACTAGATAAGAAATAAATGCAATCACATATGTACAGTTTTAAATGTTTTCTACAATTGTAAGATCTGGAATAGTTTTTGGACATTTTTGAAAAAACACTTCTACAAACAGATTTGCTAATATGTGTTTGATATCAACCACATTATTCATGTTGGTGTCATTTAAGTTATGATATCTGCCTCGAGAAGTTTTCCAGGAGAACGCTGAACAGCTTGCGTTTTGACCCACGACATCCTGATGACCGGAATGAGCCCATCACTGCTGGCTGGTCTTCACAAGGACATTTTGAGCGTGGAGCCATTGTTGACCTATTGCAGGTTGTAGTAGTAAACATTAAAAATCACTAACGCTTATCTGTATGTTTCTTTAATTCCTTTATTTTGTCTAGATTTTAAAACTTCATGTTTTTTTCTTTTGAGGTATGCTCAAAGCCCCTGGCTGCGGTTTCTCGATCCAGACCCTCCGGCAGATGAAGTAGCTGACGACCGCGGCCCCTGTCCAGTCTCCACGCCATCAGAGAGACCTGCCAGAAGTTCAAAACATCTTTAAATGTCTCACAAGCAGAATCAGATTTAATTGAGGCAGATACACGCAAACAGTCATGCAGTGAAGAATGGTTCACTGCACACACATTATTTATAGAAGTCGCAAACAGAAACAACACATACCAGAAGATGTGTTTGTGTTTGTCATTTCACTTGTTAAAGGACAAGGACAGAAAGTAACCTGCTAATATTTTTTTTTAATGATGCCTTCTCTGACAACTTGGAGACTTTAGACACGTTTAATGTTTATGGGGTTTTGTTGCCAAGTCATTGGATGACCAGAGAGCTGAACTATAAACTAGAGAACAGATCTGACAACAGCAGAGTCACTAAAATGATTTTCTTTCGGCCTGGTTAGGTCACCATGATAAGAGAGACTGACCTGTTTTTGGTGTAAACGCTCTTTCTTTATCTAGTGAGATTCAAAATCCTAAAATGTGACTAAAACAGCATTTGTATATTAACACATTAAAAAATTTAACTAAACAAAAGTTTCACTTCACTAAAAGTCAGCACGGTGCAGCACGGTGGCACAACTGGTAGAGCTGCTGCCTCTCAGAGAGCAGGTCCCCGGTTCAAATCCCGGTCTGGGGGCCTTTCTGGGTGAAGTTTGCATGTTCTCTCCGTGCATGCGTGGGTTTTCTCCGGGTGCTCCGGTTTCCTCCCACAGTCCAAAAACATGCATGTTAGGCTGATTGGTAACTCTAAATTGAACCTGGGTGTGAGTGAGACAGGTCCCTCTTGTAAATGAGTCCCCGTGGCTCAACGAGGCTAGCCTGTATAAATAAAGAATGAATGAAAAGTCAAATTAGAGCACAGTTGCTTTATATTTAAAGGTTGGTGTGTTCATTTCTAAATTTAATGTACTACAAGAGACGTCTTTGCAGGCGTGCAGAACGCAAGTGTAAAAAAGACAAACTCTAGGTTTCTTTCATTTCGCTAAAAACATGTTTAAATAACTACCAGGCCACCGTCAAATCAGAAAAAAACAAATACTTCTCCCACATCATCACCTCCAACAGACACAACCCCCGCATTCTTTTCAATACAGTAAATTCCATTCTTAATGTTCCTCTATACAAGATACAAGAGCTTTTATTAACATTGCACCAGTTCTCACCAATACAACGTGATTATGTGTACACAGTCATCCAGGAGAGGGGTTGAGTATGTAAAGCTGCTGCTTATTCAAAACACATGACATGTTCTTCAGCGCGGCCTCTCTCATCCGTCTCGGGATGAAGGTCAAAGGTGTGAAAAAAAGGGAAGGAACCATGGGGGTTACAGCATTGGTATTAAAAAAAATGTATCACATTTTGTCTGCAAGACACCGCATGACACAGTAAAAACCATACCATAAGCACATAAGCACATAAGGACAGTTACATGTTGCATGTTGAGACTGAGGCAGGGAGGATCTGTCCATGATACATTCCGGATGCCTCCGATAACGCTCATAGAAAAGTTCTCCGGGGGGGGGGTAGCAGACAAGACAAGACAGCAGCTATTTTGTCCACAGTAAGCACATCTCAGGAGAAATTAGATATCCAACCTTTCCCAAGGCTGTTTCCAAGGGAGTCAGATAAGAATTGACAAATATTTTCACATCAGGCACACATTGTAATTTCTGTGGCCTTCAGTCTGTAAGGGCGATTCTGTTCCAAAGTGATCCAATTCGGGACTTTTTCCACTGATCCAAGCTCTGACCTCAGATGTTGACCACAGCGTCCAGAGACCCAATCCGTGGGTGATCTGTTCACCCTCTGGATAAGCTCACAAACAGCTGATTTCTCGAGGTCACGGCGCAGACCAGACGTTGGGTGCTCCAGGCATTAAGTCCTGCTGAAGTCTCCATCTTTTGCGATAGACCAGTGCTCCACAAACGCCAAAAAGCAAAGCGTTGCCATCATAATCCAATGTAATCCAAGATTCAAGATTCTTCACCTCCACAGAGCACTCCCAGGAATCCACGGAATCCATGGCGTATCCTCCGACACTCTGTGAGGGTGGAAAGGCTCCCCTTGTGCCTTCTGTAGAGATCTTGTTTGTAGAATCGAATGCCCAAACCTCCAATCCATCTTAATTTGCGTTCGAGGTGCTTAGCTGAGGAGCTGCCAGCAGCAGGGGGGGAGGACGGGAGAGGGAAGGGCTGCGACTGCCTCCGTCGAGAGCAAGGTTGAAAACCAACATGGAGGCCCCTATTGACTCCTGTAACAGGTTCAGCAAATTCTTTGTTGAAAAGGTTGAGCTGATTAGGTCCTCTATCCCCCACTCCGCAGTCGACACCTCTCCCATTGTTCCTTGCACAGCAAACTTCAAGCAATAGACCTTTTACCAGTTGACGTCATCGCGCATGCGCACTCGCATTTTTTGAGACTCAACCGGAAGCACGGGCACGCAACTGGAGTGTTGTCGTTACTGGCAACGGTCGCGGTGGAGAAATAAGACTTTTATTGTGTTTATAATTGTTCCAGGCAACTTCAACGAGTAAAAGAAGAAGGTGAGACTTGTTCGTTTTACAACGTCCCTCTGGGAAAGTCGAGTAGAGCGACTAAAAGAAGGAAGATGTGGAGCAAACCAGTACCACCGCCGGCCGGTACAGGCAGGATTTCACCCCGGCACGAAGCATCAACGTGTGTGCGTTTTTTATCTGGCATGGACATTAATGATCCAAGCTCCGTGGATTACGTTCCTACATTACATCTTGGATATGGGAAACAGACAGGGCGGAGAACGATCTCCCGCAGCGGAATGCTACTGGACAGCTGCTAAGCTAGCAGCAGCTAGCTAGTTCGACGAGACCGCGTTGTTCTTCGGTCTCCGCTGCGTGTGTTGGGGTTTCTGCCTGTTTCGACCTGCGACATGCAAGGAGATTCTTCCTTCGGCCCCACTGAAGAGCAGGTGAGTGGAATGTCAAAACGTTTGATAAGCCAACCGTTAACCGAATCTTCTAAAATCATTAAGCTACCAGTAAATGCATGATTTTTTGAGCCGGGACTTAGTGGCTCCTGGCTGGGTGAAGGTTCAGGCAGCCCCGCCGCGCGCACGGTTCATCTGTAGCCAGGACTTAGTGGCTCCTGGCTGGGTCCAGCCGGTTCTGGACCTCCAGGGCGCACTGGATCAGGTGTAGCCGGGACTTAGTGGCTCCTGCCTGGGTGAAGGTTCAGGCAGCCCCGCCGCGCGCACGGTTCATCTGTAGCCAAAAAAGCAACCCTGTCTAAGACAATGTGTATGGGCGTGCGGTTTCCTCCTCTCGTGTCCGCGGCACAATGTTCAGGCATTTTGACCAGCGGTTGTTCACTATTTTAAGAAAACAAGCTTCTAAATTACAACTCGCTATCATTACGAAGCTCCTCGGCCCCTTGCTTAGCCCCTGCATCCGGTTAGGGCTTTTTGCCGTCCAATCAGAACGCTCGTTTCAGGCGAGCTTTGCGTGATGACGTCAACTGGTAAAAGGTCTATTCAAACCCATCTCACTCCCATTGTTAATCAAAGCTGTTGGTTACATGAAACCTTCAGGCTCCCCCGCTGATCCCATCCCCCCATAATTGTTCAAACAGGTTCTGCCATCGCTGGGGCCCTCTGTTCTTAATATTCTGAATAGTAGCATTGATACAAGTGTGGTCCCAGATGCCTTCAAACATGCAGTGGTCACTCCGTTATTAAAGAAACCTGGTCTTGAAATTACAGACCAATATCAAGACTCCCCTTTATGTCCAAAATCCTCGAAAAACTCATTTCTATTCAGTTAAATCAGTTCTTAACTGAAAACAAAGTCTTTGAAGTTTTTCAGTCCGGTTTCAAACAGCTTCACAGCACGGAAACAGCTTTGGTCAAGGTTTTCAATGATATTCTTGTATCAAATGATTCTGGTCAGTTTGTGGTACTTGTATTCCTTGACCTTACTGTTGCTTTTGATACCGTCGACCACAGTATTCCAGCCCTATCTCAAACACTCTGTAAAAAATCTTGGGATGGTTTTTGACTCGGACCTTAAGTTCGATAAACAGATCAGCTCCGTTCTCCAGAAGAGTTTCTTCCAACTGCGGCAGGTAGCTAAGCTCAAGCCGGTGCTGTCCAGACCTGATCTCGAGACACTAATCCATGCATTCATCACAACCCGCCTGGATTATTGTAATGCACTGTACGCTGGGATCAGTCAGGCCTCCTTCTCACGCCTCCAGCTCGTGCAAAATGCAGCAGCTCGGCTTTTAACCGGTACACGTAAGTTTGAGCACATTACACCTGTTCTCTCCTCACTGCACTGGCTCCCCGTGCGAACTAGAGTCGACTTTAAAATCCTGTTGTTGACCTACAAATGTCTGAATGGCCTCGCTCCCCTCTACCTCTCTGAGCTGCTGGAACCATATGTTCCACCGCGGGCCCTGAGATCATCTGATCAGATGCTCTTGGTGGTTCCAAAAACACATCTGAAGCTCCGAGGAGATCGGGCGTTTTCAGTCACCGGCCCCAAACTCTGGAACAACCTGCCCCTCAACATTAGACAGGCCTCCTCCCTTCACTTGTTCAAATCCCTGCTAAAAACCCATCTGTTCTCTCTGGTGTTTCATACTGTGTGAGCTGACGTAGTGTATATATTTTTACTGTTTTCATTTTAATATTGTTCTTATACATTTTTATTATACTTTACTGCTGTTAATATCATAATTGTTACTATTGATGTGTGATACTGTTCTGTACATTTTTGAACCTCTTTTATGTTATGTGTGTGTGTGAAGCACCTTGATAACAGTTTATCTGTTCTAACTGTGCTATAAAAATAAATTTGACTTGACTTGACTACAATCAATGTCTGTTTTGGGATGTGTAGACTATTTCATTAATCAATCACTGTAATAAACATGGATTTGAATACAGTATATACATTTGGGCTAATTGGGGAGGGAATGACTGAGCCAGCTGAGGAGTGCTGTGAGTTTTCATTGGATTAGCGTGATGTCCTTCAAAAACTTCAACCAATGTGATGTCACGGTTGACAGAATTTATTTAAAATAAATATATTTGGATCATGACAGGCCTGACAGGTCCATAAATGCGTGTCGGCCCAGCGGGCAAGCGAATGTTTGTGCCCCGCCAGGCCAGTTACGCGCTGCCGGAAACACCTGTATTTACAAATATATTTTTTACTTTATTGCAATTAGTGCTTCAAAAGGCCACAACACTCCTTGTACAATACATACCTCTTCCTCAGTGAACTGCTTGTGTCCTGGATGCAGAAAGATGGGCAGGTTCAGATTAGCTCCCCTTTTTCCACCTCTGACTTGACATCAAACCCTTTGTCAGCAAGGAGTTGGTGGCCAGTTGCTGCTGTAAAACAAAGTATTAATTCATATTTGACAATAAACAAAACAGTCTTGTGTATAGTTAAACTGTATGCTTATACACATTGATGACAGGATTGCTTTTTTTTTCTTCTGACAGCATGTCACCGATGCTCCCAGCAAAACTGTGCGAATAACTTACAGAAACAGAGAAATGGCTGAAATGTTTTTAAAGGGGACCACACATGCAAAATTCACTTTTTAATGTTTTTTTTACTCAACTTTGGGTATTTACTTCATAAAAAACAGTCCTAAGGCCAAAAAAATGCACCCAGTGGTTTATTTACTCTAAGTAGATTTATTTTACTGTGATAATTTAGGTTTCGTTTTGAAAACAATCGCGCTTGTGACGTCACAAGCGCTAGGACAACCCACCACAACCTGAGTCCAGCCCCTCACCTAGCAACCCCTGGTTAGGCTCAACCCACTTCTGTATTAAACACATGACTGTTGTTTTTCATGATTTCATCTCATCTTTTGTTTATATGTTCTTAATTTCATGTGTACAGCACTTTGTTGCAGCTGTGTTTTTTTTAAATGGCTTTATAAATAAAGTATAATTGTTATTTTTATGTTTTAGTTCAATTTTTAGTGTATTTGCGATCGCTCCCAACGCGCAGCCGGCAAAAATTAAACGAGCGGACCCCCGGCGTAGGGACCGGCGGCAACGGGACCCTCTTCTGGCGCGATGGAGCGGAGCTTCAACTGTACAGCCTTGCAGCAGCCTCCCAGCAGCGAGGACCTTCTCCTTACGGATTAATTTACGGGAGACACTTGGTGAACTTTGTGTTGTCTTGACTGGAACAGTAGCCGTGTTTCCATCAAGGTTTCTAGGTGCGCATTTTGAAGTATCGCAGCAGAAAAGCTTAATGGAAACGGCAAAATGCGCAGTTACTTCCTGAAATTCGCCAAAAAGTTTATACGCTCGCTTGAGGTGGTTTTTGGGATCTTCGAAACCGAGCAGATGCGCAAAACGACAGATGGAAACACATTTGCCGACTCGTGCTGCCGAAGCGAACATTCACGTCACGTGACTGATCAGCTGTTTCCGCTCCGGACAACATGTAACATCGCTAAAACTAGTTGGCATGACAGAATAAATACAACTCGACCGATAGCAACACGTACCTGAAATATTCTCTCCATTTTGACGAGATGTGTGGCCGGGTTCTGTTTTCAACCGCTACTTCCTGTTTACTGTAGACATGCGCAGTGCTGACGTCTGACGTAATGACGCTGACGTCTGACGTAATGACGCTGTGCGTGGCTTGGTAGATGCGCTTCAAGCCAGCAGATGGAAACACTTCTGCTTCGCATTAATTTGTATTTACATATTTGCGAGATTTCAAAAATTAGCTCAAAAATCGAAATGAAAATGGATGGAAACACAGTGAGTGATAACTCCCAAAATCGCCGCGTGCAACGAGCGGAGCTGGCGAACCCGGAAGAGGAACAAGCTAACATTAGCATCGGATTCGGGTGGTCTCATGCTAAAAGGAGCAGCAAATTGCGGCGCGCTCAGACGGGTTTCGGTAAGTTATCTTAAGCTAGCACTAACAGTAAGTCAAATGAGTAATAAAAAAAGAGCTAATTTTAAAACAACAACACATTACAGATACTGGCTGTTACAGAGGGCGTAAACAGATCGTTGAAGGGCGTGGACTTCAGAACTTGTATCAGAAACCGGTCGTTCAAAACGAAAGTTAAAAATGGCAGAATTAAAAAGGGTATAATTAATTATCTAAGAATTATTTTGTGTATTAAAATGAATTAATATTGTCAAGATAGCACACAGACATAACATAAAAATTTTAAAGACCTATATGTGGTCTCCTTTAAAGTCAGACCTCAAATAATGTTAATAAAACATGTTTGTCTTGTGGAAACTACTACTGTATATTTTTTCAACGCAGAAAGTTCAAATGATAGGCTAACCGTGCAGTGGTCTGTTAATTTTTATAGAGATGCACAGTGTTTGATGACATTACTCACCTGTTATTTCTTCAGGGGGGTTGAAGGAAGAATCTCCTTGAATGTCGCAGGTTGAAACTTCAACACAGGCAGTGGACTGAGGTACAGCCAGGTCTAGTAGAACTAGCTAGCTTATCAACTGTCCAGTAGCATTCTGCTGCGGGAGGTTGTTCTCGGTTTTGTCTGTTTCCCATATCCAAGATCTAATGTAGGAACGTAATCCGTGGCGTTTGGCCATGCCAGATAAAAAATGCCGATTACACACGTTGCTGCTTTGTGTCGGGGTGAAGTCCTGCCGGCGAAGCGCTTGAAGCCACATCTTCCTTCTTTTAGTCGCTTTACTCAACTTTCCTAGAGGGACGTTGTAAAAAGAACAAGTCTCACCTTCTTCTTTTACTCGTTTACATTGCCTGGAACAATTATAAACACAACAGAAGTCCTTTTTCCCCATCGCAAATGTTGGTAGTAAGGAAAACACTAGAGTAGTATTGAAGCATGTACCCCCAGCTTCTGGAAAATTCTGGAAAAATGCGAGTGTGCATGCGCGATGACGTCAACTGGTAAAAGGTCTATTCCACTCACTCCTTCATCTTTAAAAACTGTTAGGATAGGCTAAGTGCTTGGTGACTGTACAATACTGTACATTTATCTATTTATTAAAAATATACTGTACAGTATATATATTTATTTTTTATTTATAAATAGATAAATGTATAGTACAGTACTGTACAGTCACCAAGCACTTAGCCTATCCTAACACAGTTAAGGAGTCAGTTGAATTGTCTCCCTCCTCCCCAGCAGGCTCCATTCACATAAAGGGAGCTAGCTCCCTTTATGTGAAAGGGAGACAACTCAACTCACTACTTCATCTTTAAAAACTGTGTTAGGATAGGCTAAGTGCTTGGTGACTGTACAGTACTGTACATGTATTCATTTATTAAAAAAAAATAAAAAAAATAATGAGACGCATATTCGTAAGTCCGGGACCTCGTAAGTAAGAGCGCTCGTAAGTCGGGGACTACCTGTATTCCAATAATCGATTAATCGGCCAAATATTTTATCGATTCATCTATGAATCGGCAAAAAAAAAAAAAAAACGTTTTAATTATCACCTCTTTATTCCAAAATTTGACTGACATATCAAATTGCACAAAAACAGGTTGCTACTTGACTATTCTGTTAGTAAAATATTGAATAATTAAAAAATAAAAAGTTAGTCAAATGGCTTTAAAATAAATGTACACAAAAATATATACAAATGTATGCTTTATTCCTGCACAATATGTACCGGTAGCTACTTTGTAACATGTGTCCTTAAGGGACGAGTGTAACCTGGATTAAAATGTGGATTGTTGTAACCTGGATTAACCTGGATGGGGCGGCTGTGGCTGAGTTGTTAGAGCAGTCGTCCACCAATGCAAGAGTTGAGGGTTGGAATCCACCAGCAGTCCCATGCCGAAGTGTCCATGGGCAAGACACTGAACCCCTCATCGCCTCCAATGTGTGCCCCATCGGTGTATGAATGTGAGCTAAAGCTCTGATTAGTCTCTTTAGAATGATTTGTTCAATTAGCTTTGTAGAGATCTAGTAGAGTGCTGTATGAATGGGTAAATGAGGGCAGATTGTAGTGTAAAGCACTTTGAGTATCAATTAGATAGAAAGGCGCTATATAAGTACAGTCCATTTACCATTTACCATTAAATGTGTGGATCATTGTAACCTGGATTAAAAGTGTGGATCATAGTAGTGAAGCATTCGTCTTCAACCATCAACAGAGGCCTCATGTCAGTGACGCTCATTTAAGGATCTTTCAGTCAGACAGCTGCTTGCTGTGGTATGCACAATGTCTTTCCATCATGGAAGGCTGTCATTGTTTGTTGTTGTTTTCTGGAATGAGAGAGTTTATATGTACAGTATTATAGCATAATTTACAGCAACTCAAGAAGTTCTTTGTTTCACTTACAGTGCTAGGTTGTGGGCGGCCGTGGCGTAGTGGTAATGGCAGTCGTCCCCCGTTCGGAAGGTTGGCGGTTCGAATCCCGGTTCCCCACACCATGTGTCGTTGTGTCCTTGGGCAAGACACTTAACCCCGAGTTGCTCCTGGTAGGACTGGAAAGCACCTTGCATGGTAGTCTGCCGCTACCGATGTATGAATGTGTGTAGCATTCAATGTGTGTAGCGCTTTGAGATTTTCACTAATGAAAAGCGCGTTATAAATTGAATTCATTATTATTATTATTATTATAGGTTCAGGCAAATAAGTAGCCCAAAGAGCAATTAAACACACACACACGCACGCACGCACACACACACACACGCGCACACACACACACGCACACACACACTTGAGTAGATGAAATAAATTACTGTAATTCCTGTTTAAATGCAATTTATCCTGCCATACAATGCAGTGTCTTCAGACTTTGCCAGCAAATTAAAAGTTGAAGCTAAATCATTAAATTATTACCATCTTTGTGTTAGATTTATTTATGAATCACATTTAAACACTGCTTGTACCATTAAATTAAAAATAAAAACACACGTTCTCTGTCACTGTCACAGCTAAGAAACAAGCAGCAGCTTCAGCTACCAGAGACACTGACATTACATTTTCTCACTTTAAACCACATTTGTTCCGTTTCAATGTAGCGATGTTAGGGACAACAATGACAAGCGACTCACCTGCTGCTGTTCCTTCATTCACACCGTGGTGAATTTAGTTTACGACTCCGTCATGTTTACGTTTCATCAGTGGGGTTCTCCCGTGTCCTCACACACTTTGAAGGACTTGGGTCGAACAGTTTTCTCTGCGTCAGTCATTTGTAAAATTTTCTTAATTTCCTTTGAAAACACAGCCTCGGCTCTGCTAACGACCCCCACCCCCCCGCTCTGTTCAACTCACGTAGCACGCTGCAGAGTTAAAAAAAAACTAAATAGACTGAATAATAAGCCAGCATTGACAACGCTCTACTGGTGAACACAACGGCTCCGCAGCGCCATGAAAGAATAATAATCGCGTGACAGTACGAATCGACAATTAAATTTGTTGCCAACGCTTTTAATAATCAAATTTTATCGATTTTATCGATTCGTTGTTGCAGCCCTAATTGTACAGATCTAGTTGAATGCTGTATGAATGGGTAAATGAGGACACAGATTGTGTTGTAAAGAGCTTTGAGTGTCTTGATAAGATAGAAAGGCACCTTCATGTTAGTCAGCGTGTTTGTGAACTAGTAATGTGAGCCTCCACTCAAAACATTGGTTACGTATTGTAACCCCAGATTTTACGAGTGTAAGCGTAGCCCTTTAAAAACTGTTGCTATTGGGTTTATTTGCGTGCAGCATGCCGAACACTGAAAACTTCTAATCCACGCCCACCTGCTGTGTGGGACCCACCCGGTCCGCTATAAATTGCATCTGGACTGGAGATCATCTCCCAAAGGCATATTCTTCAGCCATTTGAGATCCAGTGAGGCCTAAGTTTTAAAGGGCTATGCTTACACTCATATAATCTGGGGTTACAATATGTAACCATAGTGCTGGACAATAATTAGATAACAATAATCTCGCAATATACTTTTATTCAATAAGATGATATGAATTTTAAGCATATTTTCGATATTTCGATAGGATTTTACAGGGTTTCACTGACACTTTTCTTTTTCTGTTCGGGTTGAAGCGGCTGCTTCAGTTTCAACCTAGACAGAAAAAGCTGTGACACAAAACGTAAGTGTGTGGTGATGTAGGTATTACGCAGTACTCAAGTCCACCAGCAGGTGGTAGCGGGCAAAGCTAAGCTAATCTCCAACGCACGTTAAAGGAGACCACATATAGGTATTTAAAATTTTTATGTTATGTCTGTGTGCTATCTTGACAATATTAATTCATTTTAATACACAAAATAATTCTTAGATAATTAATTATACCCTTTTTAATTCTGCCATTTTTAACTTTCGTTTTGAACGACCGGTTTCTTGAAGTCCACGCCCTTCAACGATCTGTTAACGCCCTCTGTAACAGCCAGTATCTGTAATGTGTTGTTGTTTTAAAATTAGCTCTTTTTTTATTACTCATTTGACTTACTGTTAGTGCTAGCTTAAGATAACTTACCGAAACCCGTCTGAGCGCGCCGCAATTAGCTGCTCCTTTTAGCATGAGACCACCCGAATCCGAAGCTAATGTTAGCTTGTTCCTCTTCCGGTGTTCGCCAGCTTCGCTCGTTGCACGCGGAGATTTTGGGAGTTATCGCTGTTCCAGTCAAGACAACAAAGTTCACCAAGTGTCTCCCGTAAATTAATCAGTAAGGAGAAGGTCCTCGCTGCTGCGAGGCTGCTGCGAGGGCAGCAGCGAGGCTGTACAATTGAAGCTCCGCTCCATCGCGCCAGAAGAGGGTCCCGTTGCCGCTGGTCCCTACGCCGGGGGTCCGCTCGTTTAATTTTTGACGGCTGCGCGTTGGGAGCGATCGCAAATACACTAAAAATTGAACTAAAATATAAAAATAACAATTATACTTTATTTATAAAGCCATTTAAAAAAAACACAGCTGCAACAAAGTGCTGTACACATGAAATTAAGAACATATAAACAAAAGATGAGATGAAATCATGAAAAACAACAGTCATGTGTTTAATACAGAAGTGGGTTGAGCCTAACCAGGGGTTGCTAGGTGAGGGGCTGGACTCAGGTTTGAGGTGATTGGCTACGGCCTGTGACGTCAATAACTGCAGGAAGTGTGAATCCAGGTGTATTTATCAAAAATAAATAAATCTACTTAGAGTAAATAAACCACTGGGTGCATTTTTTTGGCACAAGGACTGTTTTTTTATGAAGTAAATACCCAAAGTTGAGTAAAAAAAACATTAAAAAGTGAATTTTGCATCTGTGGTCCCCTTTAAGTTTTCGCTTCAAAACGAGTGCCCATGACCGTCAGAAGAACAAAGTTTCACAAGTGAAGAGAAAGAGATGACATCACTGATAAGAGAGGAAAGACTAATTTGTCGGTGGAAGTGGTTCGGTTTTCTAAGATCTGTTAAACTGCAGGTTTCTTCTGCAGTGAGTCCTACTTGGTCTCTTTATGCTGCAAAACGTGACGGAGAGCCGTTCTAACTAGCGGTGGGAACATCTAACTTCCCTGAAACTACGACATACTGAAAGTACAGCCCCAGCGTTGCATGCTTTTTTTAAAATTAATTTATTCAAAATAAAACAAATTTCATCAGAAATAAAAAAAACACTGAATGGAAAGGTGCAGAAAGAAGAAAATAGTCTTATATCTGCTCCTTATTTAAAAAAAATACAAAATAACTACAAACAACAACCTTCACTTGAACTCTTATTGAGCATGCATCAAGGTACTTCACTTGAACAATCTCTAAACTGAAAACAAAACAACTTCAGGTATCCTTCACCTGCACTATACCTTCCCAACAACTTTAATCATCTTTTAAAACATAAAAATAGTTTTGGAAATGTTTATCAAGTCAACTCCACAATCCTGTTTCCTGATTTACAACTCAGCTCCTTCAGACTACCGGTAGTTCTAAATGAAGGTTTCACAAACATTTACATTCTCTTCAGGTTTTAATTACGGTACTCTTTTAAAAAACAAAAACAAATTTTAATTAAATATTTGGGGGTAATATTTTTAAGAGTTTTATACATGACTTGTAAAATACGTACTATGTTCAACCAAATCACAACATTTTAATAATTTCAATTGATGAAATAATATATTTGTTGGGTGACCATAGCACTTCCTACTATTAATTCTTATAGCTATTTTTTGCAAGATAAAAACAGGGTTTGTAATAGTTTTGCATGCTTTTCCCCAAACTTCAATACAATAAATTAAATATGGAACAATCCTTACATTATACAATATATTCAAAACTTTGTCATTCAAAAAATATTTTAATTTATACAGTAATGCAACTGATTTGTTATTTTTATTCTTAAGTAATTTACATGAGATTTCCACGTCAGCTTCTCATCAATAATGACGCCCAAAAGTATTATTTAATTAACTATGAATTTCAATGCTGTAAATTTTAAAGTTGTTTAATATTGACACAGTTGAGAATTTTATACCAAGAAAGTGTAAAGGATTATGAGGAGGTCAATATTAATACTGACCTCGTTACCTTAATTAATTTACTTATTCAGATTGAATAGTAATTTCACGGATTCTTTCTTTTTCAGTTTACCCAATATTTCTGTGATCTTTCTGATGGATAAATAAATAAAGCCATTAAGTGACAGAGAACGTTGACTTTAGCTTGGTATGCCAGGAGACACTACCATTTATTTATAATAAATCAACTAAAATCAACATCATTACACTTGATTGACATGATTTCACTTTCTTGCAATTTAACACGTCAGCACATTTAAATTGTAACACAACAGACTTAAATATAGGATGTTAACATACTTAGTCTGGGGCTCTATGACTTAAATAGTTTCCAGCTTAGAATTGAGGAAAGGAGATAGGAGGAAAGATGGAGAGATGGTTTAAAGGAAATTGTCTTGAGCATGTTACCAGAAGTGACACTTCCCATCCGATTTCTGCTGAAATCCAGGTACGTTTGTAAACAGCTCTTTACCTTCGACGACGAGTCTGATAAAGAGATGACACCAGCCTTTCAGGCGTACAGAATCGTTGCAGGTCCAGCACGTCCGAGCCGGTTCTCGTTTACGTTTTCAACGTCTCCTAGGATCCGCTTCGATCATCAGAAAATATGTCAGCTACTGGTTGACTTCAAGATAAACTTATTCCAGGAAGGAATAAACAAAGTTTTGAGCTTACGCTCGTTCTAAGTGGACTCATAACAGCATGTTATTAGTCCTTAACTGGATGACGTGTCCTTAGCGTGTGACTAAACGTCCGTCCAGCTCTTTGGGAGAAGTTCACATCTCTTGAAGTTCCCAGCAGACTCCCGTAGACTCTCGCAGACTCTCCCAGACTCTCGCCGACTCTGGCAGACCCTGCAAAAACTTAGAACTTAAAAGAGGATCTGAGAGGAGCGAGACTTGTCTCTTTTTCATTGGTCCGTGGACCAGCGAGGAGTTCACTTGTTGTTATCAAGATTCAAGGTGAAATTCAAAGCAGAGTGAAAATGTTTTGGAAAGACAGAGAGTGCTGGAGCCCTTCTCATGAAAACAACGGATTAACTGTCTTCTGACTTTCTAAACAAAACGGCCGGGTCTCTCTGACCCGAGTCTTCAACTTTCACACAGCAGTGGACACAGTGATGTGCAGAAGTGACACAGTTTAACTCTACAGAATAACACAGCTTAAAAGCACACATCATGAAAATGACAAAAGTTATTCTTTTGATTACATTAGAATAAAATCAAAGATAGAAATAGTCTCTTTTGGTGACTATGTTCTCAGATTACAACTAATGGAATAATTTGTAGTAAATGTCTTGCTTTACTGAGAGGTCAGTAAAGGTCATCTCTGGAACAGTTCAAAAATACACAGGTGTATCAAAGTGGACACGGTCATGCCCACTACATCTCCCCCCTTTTGGAAGCCATCGCCAGTCCTTGGGGATGGGGTCCAACACGAAAGGAACATTGAACTGTCTCTGATCTTGAAGTAATCCAGCAAGTGGAAAAGAAAAATCAAAATTATAATCCCATAAAGTTTATTGGAACTTCCATACTGTTCGGAGGTAATCCCATTGCGGTAAGCTTTTAATCCCTTGGAAAACTGAGTCTGTTAACTCTTGGAAAACAAAGTCTGTGATCCCTTGGAAAACAAAGTCTTATAATCCACAGCGGTAATTCCACAGCAGTAATTCCACAACGATTAGTTTTGTTGATTGATCAGCAACAATTGTTTTCATAATCAGCATGTAGAGGGGATCCCTCGATTGACGCAGAGGAGGCGACCCTTGGATGAAGGTTGAAGACCAAGCGTTGGAGCTGCAGGTCCCCACATCGAAGGTTGTTGGCTGGTTGGTTTCCAGTCAGTGCCACTCTGGTTCTATGTGTCATGCAATTATGTGGTTTTTTAGGTGGGCTTATGATTGGGATTTTACATTAGGCCCTACCTATATGCACCTGGTATGTAAGCTATCATGGTTTAGATCAGCTACAATTACCAATTAAGGGGTGGATCAATTCTGTAAAATTAGATATAGGGATCTATACCTATAAAATTTTGGAGGGCTTCTGTAACGAAGGCCTCTAATTCCAAACTATTCCTCCATTCATTACTTAGTTTAGGTTAAACTAAAATAGAAAAATGAAATATAGTTTGATCTAAATGTCTGTTGTCTTTTAGACGAACGACGTAGGATTTGGTATTCCTAATAAATTTTGAAGTCTATGGCGAGACTCATCAAAATGAATAGATAATCTAGAATAGAAACGATCGAATCGGTTCAATTTAGAAATTGTGAGACCAGTGTAGTTTATGGTACCTTGAGTAGCTTTAAACTACATTGACTCTTCAACGATTGAGATTTAACAAAACGAACTGCATGTTGGCATAGTTAAATCCATATCATTCATTAACCAATGTTAATACAAAACCTTTTTGGCTGGGAGTGTTCAGAACCAAACAATATCTCAACTAATGACAACAGTAATGACTAAACAACAAGGAAACAACGTTTCACTGCTTCGACACACTCTTGTCGTCAGATTCCAAAGTGCAACACACAAGAAAAACAGGTCTCAACTTTATGACCGAGGTCAAATTAAATCTCGTGGATTTAAACGGTTGTTAAGGTTAGTTTTTTGTTGTGGGTTTTAGGCTTAGCGTTTCTAAGTTCAAATTGGACAATGCGACTTATAGGGTGGAAAATACGGTAGTTTAAACCTGATTAGTTTATTTACTAACTTGTGTTTGGACGACCTTATTATCCCATGAAGTCGGTGAGTTTGTGAGATCTTTGTCTTTTGTGGAGTCATTGAACGCCTTGTAAGGTTTGATCTGATTTCGATGTACCCATTTAGCAATTGGCTCTTTGCGGCCTTTGCTGATTTTGATTTCGTAGACGACTGAGGACACTTTGTCTGTTATCAGATGAGGTCCAGTCCACCTGGGCATTAGTTTGCGGGCGAGAGTTCCGGTCTCGGACCCTCCTTTCCCGGTTGCTGGGGCGAACGTATAGTACCAGACTCTGTCTCCCACTTGGAGTTCATTGTGAGAGGCCTTCTGGTCATAGTACGCCTTGCGTCCTTCAGCGGATCTTTCCAGGTTTTTCTGGGCGAAAGCAAAAGTGTTTCTGAGGTGTACATTCAAATCTTTCATGTATTGTTGTGTAGTGTAGGCTGTCGCCATGGCGGCGTCGCCTGGTTGGTACAACAGGTGTAGAGGGAGAGTCATTTGTCGACCGGTCATCATCTCGAAGGGAGAGATGCCAGTTGATGTGTGTGGAGTGGCTCTTATGGCCATGAGGACCAGAGGGAGTTTCACATCCCAGTCCTTGTGGTTTGCAGCCACGTATTTCTTCAAAATACTCACCACAGTTCTGTTTGCTCTCTCTACTTGGCCTGAAGCCTGTGGGTGGTAGCCGACATGAAAGTTGGCCTTGACGCCTAGCGTCTTCCACAGTTCTTTCATCACTTCACCTGTGAAGTGTGTACCTTGGTCTGGGGACGTTTTGTCTTTGTCTTGGACATGGGCATGACCTAACATCACCCCCCTGTGGTTATGGGGGACCACGAACACGGGTGAGGACGTCCGTCCATGGGCACAAGTTAGGATGCCATTGTCTAGTTTAAGCTGTTTGCGCAGCTGAGAGTAGACAGTACACAGGAACCTTTTAAGTCTCTGCCAACGTTTCTTCTTACGTTTACCTCTTTCCGTGTAATTCAGGTGTGTCTCAAACGTCCGTGCAGTCGCAGGTGTGTCTGATTGTACAGACTGCGACGGGTCACTGTCGTTGTGTGTGCCTTCCCACCTCTCGACTGAAGAGGGGCTCTTTGAGTCTGTAAAAACTATGTCATTTCTGATTAGTTCTAGACACAAATGTCCCTGAACCAAGGTTTCATCGAAAGCTTGGCTGATAGCCGATTTACCTGTCCCAGGGGACAGTACAGCAACCTCGGTGTGGGGTCCTTGGATCTCCACACCTTTCTCTACCTGTGGTAGGTAATGTGAGTTTGCCCCCTTCTTGTCTGATGAGGGGTCCTCGTAATCTGCAACAATGATGTCCAAGTGACTGTCAGCGTTTGGTTGACTGTCATTTTCTGGTTGTCAGCATCCTGACCATCAATGTCTTGATGACTGTCGTGATCTGCGTGCTCTGACTTACTATCAACGATAGTGCTACACATCACTCCAGGTTTGTTATCATTGCTTGTATTATCCAACACTTTTAACAACCGACGTATGTTCTCCATGTCCTCTGGGGACAGAGAATTAAGGCCTTTCTTCTGGAACTTTTGCGATTTTTTGCCTGTCTCGGACTGTTCCGTTCGAGGGGCAGGAGGGGCTTGTCCTTGACCTGGGGGTTCCTGTTGGGACCCCCCTTTGTGATATGGTTTACTTTTGTGACCATCTTTCTTATCTTTAGGACGTGCGCCCCCCTTTTGAAATCGTTTTCCGAACTCTGGGTCTTGTCTGAGCCACTGCGGGTCATAGTTCCAGCGGGCACCTTCACTACGTGGTCTGTTAGGTCGAAAATTCTGTTTTTTCTCACCCTTTGTAGGATAGGGAGTCGGTTTCCGCGCCCCTTCCAGCTCTAGTGAGTTGGATTTGACCATTTCACCAGGACACACCTCAAAGGGTGTTTTGTTTGGTGTGCGACCTGTAAAAACATCTATCGCGCACTCTCTTATTTCTTCGATGGACCTCCGTTTGTAGTTTGCGCTGACATGTACTTTCTCTCTTATGTCAGGGCAAAGATTTTTGCTGAAGATATATTTAAACCCTATCTCTTCCTCCATCTCTGGCTCGCATCTGTCACCGAAATAGGCACGGAATATTCGGTCATAATATGACCTTGGGTGCTCATTCCTACCTTGCTTGACGTCCGCCGCCGCTATGATGCCATCGGGCCCCGTGCAAGGAGTATACTCCTTTATCAGCGCAGCACATAAAAGACTGTAGTCTTTCATCACGGCGTCCCGTTGACGCTTCATGAAAGCATGCACTGTCCTGTCCGAGGTTAACCTTACCAGACAGATTTTATCATCAACTGTAGCTTCTGGGAAGCGTTGAAGCTGAAAATCAAGGTCATCGAGATAGATCTTGGTTTCATGTGAGCCCAACGGGCCTGGAGCGAAGGTTTGAATGCTTTTAGCCATATTCCGTAGTTCAGCCATTGAGAGAGGAGTTTGTGGGTTATTATCAGATCCACCCACCGGCGTATCCGGTGGGTTTGTTGGTTTTAGAGGCCCTAAGGGACGGCGTGGTGGATTAGGCGATGGAGTTGATGTTATAGGCGGTGGTGTTGGTGTTCTAGGCGGATCTGGAGACTGACCTTTAATTAATGCCAGACATTTTTTCTTTTCGTTGATTAATTTGTATTCAGTTGAGGCCAGCTTCTCCCTGCACTCTTTTAACTCTACTCGGTTGTCTGTACACTCGCGTTGTAATTCACAACACCGACTGTAGAGTTCATCTTTTTCAAGAATGACCGCCTCATGTTGTGCCCGAGTCCTGAGATTTTCACGTACTGACTCCTCGTATAACTCTATAGTATGTTTTTCGCTTTTCATGATTACCTCACGTGACTCATTTACCTCCTGTAAATGTTGATTCAAACGTTCAACCTCAGCCTGTTTTTGTTTGTAAACCAGTTGAGTTTCACCGTCCATCTGAGACTGTTTTAGTGACAAAACCTCCACCTGCAGCTTTTCAGCCTCCATTCGAGCTAGTTGTAAGTCAACATTGAATGCTGACTTATCCGCCTTGTGCGCTCTTTGTTCACGCTTCAGATCATGCTCTAGACCTGAATTTACTCTGACTTCCTGGTCCAACCTGGCCTTTAGTAACAGGGCCAGCTTTGCTAAGCGCTCCATACTGACCTTTTTTGCTTCCTTTTTAGAGCCACTGTTTGCCACTGTTGTCAGCTCAGCGCACCTTTTTACCATAATCTGTGAACATTTTTGCAAGCTGCCCTAAAACCCCATCAATCCAGTCTGGCTTATGTTTTCCAGGCTTTTGATCCAGGCCTTGAGGATTTGGGTCCACTGGCCCTGGATCTGACTCTGCATCTGACTCTGCATCTGACTCTTTGTCCGATTCAGGATCTGATTCGGGATCTGATTCAGGAGGACCCGACTTTGGGTCTGAATCTGTGACCAGATCCCTCAGACTAGAATCCTTATCCACTTCTTCTTTTTCTGCCATCGTTATGTTTTGATTTTGTTTGAATCAATAAGATGGTATTTATTATAGTGTATGCAAATAAATGTTTTCTTAGCGTTGAGTTACTTCACTAAAACAGCTTTCTGGTTTTATCCTTGTAATCTATAAACAAGCCTTTTATTCACTTAGAACCTTTTATATATTTTAGGTCTTACCTTCACTGAAAAATGTTGTAAGTTAAAGCCTTTGTGGCCGTATTAACTTAATAGACTTATCTTTTAAAACAATTACTATTAAACCACACTTAATTTTTCTGTCTTTCACCCAAACACCTATTTAAAGATTTCAAATAAATGCACTGTTCACACTAAAATTTAGCTGATCCTGTCTAATTTTGCTCCAAGAGAATGTATCTGGAGTGAAAAGTGTGCTTCGCCGTGTGTGTGAGAGCTGTCACTCAAAGGGCAGCACCTGGAAATGACGACGAGAAATGGGCGGGTCGATACAGCGCGTCAGGGAGTCAGCGCTTTACAGCTACGATACGTGATTGACGGATCACGACTCTCTTTTTATCCAATCACAGCTCATAAACAAACATGTATGACACGTCGCTTTAACGTTAGCCTAGCACAGCAGAACCCAATTCTACAGACTCTATACACAACTCAAACGCTTCAAATTAACTTTCCAAAATTCTGAAATATGCGGCGATCACACCTAGATAGGCCAACTTAGTTACGCTTAGTAACCCAGCACTGCAGCTGTTGAACAAACACGGACTCGCTCGGAGCCACTTCAAAGTTGGTTCCGGTCCACTTTTTAATGGAGCAGGACTCGGGTCTGACAGAACCCAGCCGACAACGTTCTAACAGTAATGTGCTTTTTTGACCTGTTCTAAAATGTAAAATACCACACACAGCAATCTGGTAGATGTTAATTATAGCTTTCAGGCTTTTGACTCGGCGGTCAACAAAGCTTTGTACAGGAGTGTGTGCGTGAACTGGACCGAACAGAACCAGAACCCCCACAGACCACGGGCTGACAAAACCTCACCTGAATGCTTCCAACAGCGTGTTAAAGAGTTGAAACAATAACAATCTCTCAGCTTCAAATGATAAAAACATGCAGAATCTGCCTGTCTTGAACACTTCCAGCCAAAATTATTATCCTCAGAGTTTAAAACTTGGATCCTATTATGCAAACATGACGTTACAGTTCATGAGAAACCACAGATTTATCAATAAACTTTCAGAAACCGGTACGAGCCACCAGATGAAGGAAACACGAGGGAGACCACCATATTGTGTCTTTAAACACATACGGTGCCACCCAGATGTAAAGGATTTTATCAGGGGTCAGTATTAAGCTGACCTCTTTATCCTTAATTAATTACTTATTCAGATTGAATAGTAATTTCACGGATTCTTTTCTTTTTCAGTTTACCCAATATTTCTGTGATCTTTATGATGGATAAATAAATAAAGCCATAGAGTGACAATGGACACGTTAACTTAGTTGGTATGCCAAAGACACTACCATTTATTTAAAATAAATCAACTAAATTAACACCATTACACTTGATTGACATGATTTCACTTTCTTGCAATTTAACACGTCAGCACATTTAAATTGTAACACAACAGACATAAATATAGGATGTTAACATACTTAGTCTGAGGCTCTATGACTTAAATAGTTTCCAGCTTAGAATTGAGGGAAAGGAGATAGGAGGAAAGATGGAGAGATGGTTTAAAGGAAATTGTCTTGAGCATGTTACCAGAAGTGACACTTCCCATCCGATTTCTGCTGAAATCCAGGTACGTTTGTAAACAGCTCTTTACCTTCGACGACGAGTCTGATAAAGAGATGACACCAGCCTTTCAGGCGTACAGAATCGTTGCAGGTCCAGCACGTCCGAGCCGGTTCTCGTTTACGTTTTCAACGTCTCCTCGGATCCGCTTCGATCATCAGAAAATATGTCAGCTACTGGTTGACTTCAAGATAAACTTATTCCAGGAAGGAATAAACAAAGTTTTGAGCTTACGCTCGTTCTAAGTGGACTCATAACAGCATGTTATTAGTCCTTAACTGGATGACGTGTCCTTAGCGTGTGACTAAACGTCCATCCAGCTCTTTGGGAGAAGTTCACATCTCTTGAAGTTCCCAGCAGACTCTCGCAGACTCTCGCCGACTCTGGCAGACCCTGCAAAAACTTAGAACTTAAAAGAGGATCTGAGAGGAGCGAGACTTGTCTCTTTTTCATTGGTCCGTGGACCAGCGAGGAGTTCACTTGTTGTTATCAAGATTCAAGGTGAAATTCAAAGCAGAGTGAAAATGTTTTGGAAAGACAGAGAGTGCTGGAGCCCTTCTCATGAAAACAACGGATTAACTGTCTTCTGACTTTCTAAACAAAACGGCCGGGTCTCTCTGACCCGAGTCTTCAACTTTCACACAGCAGTGGACACAGTGATGTGCAGAAGTGACACAGTTTAACTCTACAGAATAACACAGCTTAAAAGCACACATCATGAAAATGACAAAAGTTATTCTTTTGATTACATTAGAATAAAATCAAAGATAGAAATAGTCTCTTTTGGTGACTATGTTCTCAGATTACAACTAATGGAATAATTTGTAGTAAATGTCTTGCTTTACTGAGAGGTCAGTAAAGGTCATCTTTGGAACAGTTCAAAAATACACAGGTGTATCAAAGTGGACACGGTCATGCCCACTACAAAAGTTCATGCTCAATAATCCAGGTACCAAAGCCAATAATTCTCAGTCAAGTCATCTGGACAGTTTCTTTTTTATAGAAACTGGATGGAGGATGGAGGGGGAAACGTTTCTATAAAAAAAGAAACCGTCCAGATGACCTGACTGAGAATTATTAGGTTGAGAATTTTATGTTTATTTGACGGTGATTTCCATTTTTTTGTAAGGCAGGATGGAACATGGCTGCTAGCTGTTTCAGCTACAGAGGGGGGACGTGCTCGTGAACTCGGTGTCCAGGGAGTCCTAAAATTCTTCGAGCGAACAGTCCCCCCTCGGTTAAAACTCATCCTCCTTAGAGGAAAAGAGCTCACACCGGCGCTGCTTCTCCTCAGCTGAAAACATTTTTACAGGCTGGACAGGAGAAGAGCGAGCTCCGGTCCTGATGCAATTTATAGCGGACTGGGTGGGGCCCACACAGCAGGTGGGCGTGGACTAGAATTTTTCAGTGTGTAGTGGACATGACCTTGTCCACTTTTAAGACACCTGTGTACTTTTGAACTGTCCAGTGATGACCTTTACTGACCTCTCAGTGAAGCAAGACATTTACTACAAAATCATTCATTTAGCTATAATCTGATAAATATAGTCACCAAAAGAGACTATTTCTATCTTTGATTTGATCCTAATGTGATCAAAAGAATAACTTTTGTCATTCTCATGATGGTGCTTTTAAGCTGTGTTATTCTGTGAGAGTTAAACTGTGTCCACTGCTGTGTTAAAGGGAAATATCGGGTCACAGAGACCCGACTGTTCTGTTTAGAAATAAGAAGACAGTTTAATCAGTTGTTTTTCATTGAACAAGGCTCCAGCTTTCTCTGTCTGTTCCTAAACAAATCTCCCTCTGCTGCTGCTTGTTAACCTTGGGTTTGATAAGACAAATGAACTCCTCGACTGGTCCTTCCTTAAGTACTAGTCTAAGCTGTGCTGAAACGCTTCAGAGAGTTGCTGGGAACTTCAAAAGAGATGTGAACTTTCCCAAGAGCTGGACACGTGTGGTCAAGAGCTAATGACCACGTCATTCAGTTAAAGGCTTATAACATGCCAAGTTATAAGTCATCTTCAACAGCTGAAAAAGCTCTTTTATTGACATTCCTTTAAGGAACGTCTTATCTTGAAAACAACACCAGGAGCTGCCGTTACTTTCGGTTCGAGTCAAGGCGCACGTCTGGAGACGCTGAGAACGGTAAACGAACTGACCAAACTGGACCGAGGGAGACTGACCATCTTCACGAGGTAAAAGTCGTCAAATGCTTTGCCAAGGGTACCAACGTGTAGCCGAGTTCAGCCGGAGAGCTGCCATGCTTCTGGTTAAACACATCAAGATAACTCCCTGACTCTTAACTTTTCTTCCTCCATTTTCTCCTCCTAAACCTTCATATTCCTAAGCCAGAAACTAAGTTAATGTACCTGCAGAAATGAGTAAAATATCATCCTTCACTTGTTCTGTTGTTCCTATATTTCATCTGTGCTGAAGTTAATTATAGGAAAAATAATCAACCAATCATGTACAAATGTGTGATGTAATTTACAATTATGTTAAATAAATGGTCCAGTCCTGCTGTGCCAACATAAGTTTAACGTTTCCTGTGAATTACATCTGGTCAAGGTATAGAATTATTGGTATTGAACTGAAAAAGAGAGAACTCGTTTAATTAATGATGTATTTTTGTGTCAGTCTAAACCCTGCCAATTTATACATCTAAAATATAGGTAAGTCATTAAACTGACCCCGTCCTATATTACTACATTGGTAGTATGATGTGAACACGTGAACAGAAACGTGGGTCAAGACCTGTGAGGTTTCTGTGTAACTTTATACAAAGGGGGGTGGCTAAGAAAGCTTACCTGCCTAGCATTCATTTTTTAAAGATCACAGAAATATTGGGTAAACGGCGTGCTATAAATGGTTTTGATGTTCGTCAACTCCCTGACCCGCTCTGGTTAAAAACAAAACCAGAGCGTGAACTACATTACCAAGAAAAGGTCAAATCCCACTCGCTGGAGCTGGAAGGGACAAGTTCATCAACTCCCTCTCCTAAAAAAGGCGAGAAGAAACATGTTTTTCAAACTAACAGACCACTTACTGAAGATGCCCGCTGGAACAATGAGCCGGAGTGGCTCAGACAAGACCCAGAGTACATGAAACGGTTTGAAAAGTGGGGCGCACGTCCTAAAGATAAGAAAGATGGTCACAAACCACGTAGTGAAGGTGTCCGCTGGAACAATGAGCCGGAGTGGCTCAGACAAGACCCAGAGTACATGAAACGATTTCAAAGGAGCACACGCCCTGTCCCTGCACCTCGGACGAAGCTGCCCGAGATAAGCAAAAAACCACAAACGGTGGACGCCCGCTCTTTAAGTGACCCTCCGCGGTCTACACCGAGCAAAGCTCCTGCCTCTGCACTGCAGACTGGACAGTCCGGGAGTAGCAAAAGGTCACAGAAGTTCCAGAAAAAAGGCAACATACCTCTATGCTCTGAGGAGATAGTGGACATAAGTTGGTTGTTTGAAAACTTGAATGATACAGAGGATGACCGAACTGGTACATTGAGTGACCTTGTCTTTGATAACTCAGAGCACATGGTTAACTCAGCGCACACTACTACCTACATTGCCATGGATGTTGACAGCAAACCAATTGCTGACACACAACAACATCCTGAAGGTCATGATGCTGACAGCCAACAAGATGCTGACAGTAAGCAAGATTACACAGACAGAGTCACACGTGAACAGAAACGTGGACAAAGACCTGTGAGGTTTCTGTGTAACTTTATGCAAAGGGGGGTGGCTAAGAAAGCCTACCTGCCCATCACACTGGAAGGTGTCCTTGAGCGTGAAGCCCTCCTGGATGGCAGTTCTGATATAACTATTATGTCGGCCAAGCTGTTCGAGGAGCTGAGGACCGCCGCTAACGGTGTTGACAGGCAAATACCCTTTGAGAAATGTGCTATTAAGCTACAGGGTCTCGCAGAGACGGGAACAACCCTAACAGCTATGGCTATGGTTCACATGAAGATTGGCGAAATGACACTACACCACCCGGTGTACGTGTCTACACTTGACTCATTCCCATTTTTGGTTGGCCAAGATTTTATAAACCGCTTCAACGCGATTATAGATTATGGTCGACGGAAAATGTGGAGCACAGTGAGACAACCCCTGCCAATAAAAGTGCTTCCTAGTTGCGATACAGACTGCCTAACCGCAGGTACCGCAAAGGACACACGGGACACCTCACCCGAGGACGAGAGCCCGTTAAGTGAACCTTCAACTACAGGTGAGACAGAAGAGACCCAAAAGCTGGACCAAACTCTGGCCCAACAAGAGAAACTCCTCTGTGAGCTGACACATTCAGCACTCCCTGACCACTGCCTACCACAGGTAGTGAAAGGTGTTGAGATCCAAGGATCCCACACCGATGACGCTGTACTGTCCTCTGAGACGGGTAATTCGGCAATCAACCAAGCTTTCAATGAAACCTTGGTTCAA
The DNA here is from genome assembly GCA_038048925.1 of Garcialebias charrua. Classification (NCBI taxonomy): domain Eukaryota; kingdom Metazoa; phylum Chordata; class Actinopteri; order Cyprinodontiformes; family Rivulidae; genus Garcialebias; species Garcialebias charrua. Next base: position 36,824 of record JBBPBX010000266.1, read on the forward strand.
GGGCATCTGAGTCCAGAAGATGACAGTCAACCAAACGCTGACAGTCACTTGGACATCATTGTTGCAGACTACGAGGACCCCTCTTCAGACAAGAAGGGGGCAAACTCACATTACCTACCACAGGTAGAGAAAGGTGTGGAGATCCAAGGACCCCACACCGAGGCTGCTGTACTGTCCCCTGGGACAGGTAAATCGGCTATCAGCCAAGCTTTCAATGAAACCTTGGTTCAGGAGCATTTGAGTCTAGAACTAGTCAGAAATGACATAGTTTTTACCGACTCAAAGAGCCTCTCTTCAGTCAAGAAGTGGGAAGACACACACAACGACAGTGACCCGTCGCAGTCTGTACAATCAGACACACCAGCGATTGCGCCGACAGTTGTGACACACCTGAATTACACGGAAAGAGGTAAACGTAAGAAGATACGTTGGCCAAATCCTAAACGATTCCTGTGTACCGTCTTCTCTCAGCTGCGCGAACAGCTTAAACTAAACGGTGGCATCCTAACTTGTGCCCATGGACGGACGTCCTCACCTGTGCTCGTGGTCCCCCATGACCAAAGGGGGGTGATGTTAGGCCATGCCAAAGACAAAGATTTGAATGTACACCTCAGAAACACTTTTGCTTTCGCCCAGAAAAACCTGGAAAAATCCGCTGAAGGACGTAAGGCGTACTATGACCAGAAGGCCTCTCACAATGAACTCCAAGTGGGAGACAGAGTCTGGTACTATACGTTCGCCCCAGCAACCGGGAAAGGAGGGTCCGAGACCGGAACTCTCGCCCGCAAACTAATGCCCAGGTGGACTGGACCTCATCTGATAACAGACAAAGTGTCCTCAGTCGTCTACGAAATCAAAATCAGCAAAGGCCGCAAAGAGCCAATTGCTAAATGGGTACATCGAAATCAGATCAAACCTTACAAGGCGTTCAATGACTCCACAAAAGACAAAGATCTCACAAACTCACCGACTTCATGGGATAATAAGGTCGTCCAAACACAAGTTAGTAAATAAACTAATCAGGTTTAAACTACCGTACTTTCCCACCCTATAAGTCGCATTGTCCAATTTGAACTTAGAAACGCTAAGCCTAAAACCCACAACAAAAAACTAACCTTAACAACCGTTTAAATCCACGAGATTTAATTTGACCTCGGTCATAAAGTTGAGACCTGTTTTTCTTGTGTGTTGCACTTTGGAATCTGACGACAAGAGTGTGTCGAAGCAGTGAAACGTTGTTTCCTTGTTGTTTAGTCATTACTGTTGTCATTAGTTGAGATATTGTTTTGGTTCTGAACACTCCCAGCCAAAAAGGTTTTGTATTAACATGGGTTAATGAATGATATGGATTTAACTATGCCAACATGCAGTTCATTTTGTTAAATCTCAATCGTCGAAGAGTCAATGTAGTTTAAAGCTACTCAAGGTACAATAAACTACACTGGTCTCACAATTTCTAAATTGAACCGATTCGATCGTTTCTATTCTAGATTATCTATTCATTTTGATGAGTCTCGCCATAGACTTCAAAATTTATTAGGAACACCAAATCCTACGTCGTTCGTCTAAAAGACAACAGACATTTAGATCAAACTATATTTCATTTTTACTTTAGTTTAACCTAAACTAAGTAATGAATGGAGGAATAGTTTGGAATTAGAGGCCTTCGTTACAGAAGCCCTCCAAAATTCTATAGGTACAGATCCCTATATCTAATTTACAGAATTGATCCACCCCTTAATTGGTAATTATAGCTGATCTAAACCATGATAGCTTACATACCAGGTGCATATAGGTAAGGCCTAATGTAAAATCCCAATCATAAGCCCACCTAAAACCACATAATTGCATGACACATAGAACCAGAGTGGCACTGACTGGAAACCAACCAGCCAACAACCTTCGATGTGGGGACCTGCAGCTCCAACGCTTGGTCTTCAACCTTCATCCAAGGATCGCCTCCTCTGCGTCAATCGAGGGATCCCCTCTACATGCTGATTATGAAAACAATTGTTGCTGATAAATCAACAAAACTAATCGTGGTGGAATTACTGCTGTGGGATTACCGCTGTGGATTATAAGACTTTGTTTTCCAAAGGATCACAGACTTTGTTTTCCAAGAGTTAACAGACTCAGTTTTCCAAGGGATTAAAAGCTTTTCGCAATGGGATTACCTCCGAACAGTATGGAATTTCCAAAAACTTTATGGGATTATAATTTTTGATTTTTCTTTTCCACTTGCTGGATTACTTCAAGATCAAAGACAGTTCAAGGTTTCCTTTCGTGTTGGACCCCATCCCCAAGGACTGGCGATGGCTTCCAAAAGGGGGGAGATGTAGTGGACATGACCTTGTCCACTTTTAAGACACCTGTGTACTTTTGAACTGTCCAGTGATGACCTTTACTGACCTCTCAGTGAAGCAAGACATTTACTACAAAATCATTCATTTAGCTATAATCTGATAAATATAGTCACCAAAAGAGACTATTTCTATCTTTGATTTGATCCTAATGTGATCAAAAGAATAACTTTTGTCATTCTCATGATGGTGCTTTTAAGCTGTGTTATTCTGTGAGAGTTAAACTGTGTCCACTGCTGTGTTAAAGGGAAATATCGGGTCACAGAGACCCGACTGTTCTGTTTAGAAATAAGAAGACAGTTTAATCAGTTGTTTTTCATTGAACAAGGCTCCAGCTTTCTCTGTCTGTTCCTAAACAAATCTCCCTCTGCTGCTGCTTGTTAACCTTGGGTTTGATAAGACAAATGAACTCCTCGACTGGTCCTTCCTTAAGTACTAGTCTAAGCTGTGCTGAAACGCTTCAGTGAGTTGCTGGGAACTTCAAAAGAGATGTGAACTTTCCCAAGAGCTGGACACGTGTGGTCAAGAGCTAACGACCGGCGTCTTCAGCTAAGGACTGATAACAGGCTGTTATGAGTCTACTTCGAACAAGCCGAGCTCAAAAACTTTGTTTATTCCCTCCTGGAATAAGTTTATCTTGAAGTCAGAGGCCTGAAGCTGACATATTCTCTGATGACCAACGCGGAAGCCAGGAGACGTTGAAACGTAAACTAAAACCAGTTTTGGACGTGCTGAGACTAAAGGACTCTGTGCATCTGAAGGCTGGTGTCTTCCCTCTTACCGGGCTGTCGTCAAAAGGTAAAGGAGCTGTTTACAAAACGTACCTGGATTTTAGCAGAAGTCTGATGGGAAGTGTCACTCTGGTCTCATGCTCAGGATAATGTTCTTCTTAATTCTTTCCTCCTATTTCTTTTCCCTCTCAACCTAAGCTGGAAACTATATTTTTAAGCTAAAAGAGCCCACAGACTAAATATGTTAACATCCAATATTTAAGTCTGTTGTGTTAAATTTAAGTGTGCTGACGTATTTGAATTGAAAGAAAGTGAAATCATGTCAATCAAGTGTAATGGTGTTAATTTAGTTGATTTATTTTAAATAAATGATAGTGTCTCTTTGACATATCAAACTAAGTTAACGTGTCCATTGTCACTTAATGGCTCTGTTTATTTATCCATCATAAAGATCACAGAAATATTGAATAAACTGAAAAAGAAGAGAATCCGTGAAATTACTATTCAATCTGAATAAGTAAATTAAGGTAAAAAGGAGGTCAGTATTAAACTGACCCCCCCTTTAACCCCTTTACAGAGTTGACTCAAAAAGTTGACTGGTTATGGACATTCAATGACAACTCTCTGAAAGTTTCTTTAAATTACGCCACACATGGGCAAAAACATAACCTTTAACCTGTCGGGGGTGAAAAACAAAAAGTTGTGCTTAAAACTGAAAAATGTAATCGATGACGCATCTAAACAATGATTAAAATAACTCTGACAGAACAGGTTTGGTTTTCTACTAAAACCAAACATGTTACAATCACGAGGAACTCTAAAATATTAAGACAAGAAGCTAAACCATCCTGTGTATACGCTCCCCTCTGAGAGTCAATAAACTTCGTAAATAAACTCAGACATGAACAACCGGAGAGTAATAAACCTGTAATTCTGCACGGCATGGGGGGAGTCTCGTAGCCGAGGTCTGAGTTGGGGGGTGGGGAACCACTCACCAGGACTGAAGGATGTCCAGGCCCCCCTCTGGTGGGCCCCCGTTGCCTGCCAGCTGTTGCCGTCTCTTCCACTGGATCAACTCGTCATCCAGAATAATGGCCTGCTGCTTTCTCAATAACTGCAGTGTCTTCTGGTGCTTCTCAGCCAGGTCCTGGACAGAGCACAAACAGGACACATGCAAACTGAAACACATCGAATGCATCATTTTATTTGTGTGCACGAGCTCGCGCACAACCTGGACCGGCCTAAATGTTTGCTGTTGTGTGTTCTTTGTCTCACCAGTCTGTATTTCTGTAGTGTGTTGGCCTCTCTCGTCAGCCATGCCTCCACCGTGGCTCTCTTGCTGAGCAGGGCGGGCTCCCGGAGCTGACGGTCAGCAGGGGGCAGCGTGGCGAGGCTGCTCAGCTGAGCTGCAGAGAGAGGGGTGGACAAGTTCAGAAAACCTGCATGCACAGCTTACGTTTGCCCCTCCGATTGATAAATAGTTTGTTAGGAAGGAGGTCCTCTAAGGTAACGCAGATGTTGTTAAAGTGTAGTCTTGTTTGCTGCAACTCAGTTTGTTTATGAAAGCTCAAGAGTTTTCTTTACTAAAGCGTAAAGATATTTCAGTTAAAATCAAAAAGGCGTTCAATACCAACTGGACTTTATTTGTTGCAGAGGACGTTTTGACCTCTATCCAGAGGACTTTTTCAATTCACTGAAACAAACTGTGAGTGTGTGGAGTTATAACAGTCTTAAGAAACACGCACCATCATATGTAAATTGCAAGCTGAGGTAACACATACATGTAAATTGACAGATCACACCTTAACAGTAGGGGGTTCCCTTGAGGTCTCTGGCAGAAAACACACAACTGTATGTAAATTGACAAAAAACACCTCACAAACCAACAACAGAGGTTTCTCAACAAACTTTGCTAGTCTAATTCACAGACCAGACACCTCTGCTCCCATCCGGTGTAAAACGTCTGGGAATCAGCCCCAAAACTGAGTTATAAGTCTTGGAAAGTTGAAATCTCAGACCTGGGACCAGATTTCAACTTTCCAAGACTTATAACTCAGTTTTGGGGTTGATACCATACCATACCATACCATACCAGTTTATTTATAAAGCACTTAAAAATACAGCAGCAGCCGTCCGAAGTGCTGTACAAGAATAAAAACAAGCACAAAACAATAAAAACAATCAATCTCAATCATATAAATATCGGTACATCACAAGTAAAATAATACAACACTAAAACAGAGATGTGAACTCATTCTGGTTTAAAAGCCAATGAAAACATATGTGTTTTTAAACGAGTTTTAAAAACAGATATTGATGGGGCCTGCCTGACCTTCAGTGGCAGCTCGTTCCACAATTTAGGAGCCAGAGCTGAAAATGCTCTGTCTCCTCTGGTCTTATAAAAGGTTTTTGGGACTGCTAAAAGCATCTGGTCAGCGGATCTGAGAGCACGTGATGGCACATAAAGTTGAAGCAGTTCAGACAGATAAGAGGGACTAAAACCGTTCAAAGACTTAAAAACAAACAATAAAACTTTAAAATGGATTCGAAACTGGACAGGAAGCCAATGAAGGGACATTAAAACTGGAGTGATGTGCTCACGTCTGCCTGTACCAGTCAAAAATCGTTGATTCCCAGAGGTGTCTGGTCTGTGAATTTTAGACTAACAAAGTTGTTTGAGAAACCTCTGTTGTTGGTTTGTGAGGTGTTTTTTGTCAATTTACATACAGTTGTGTGTCTTCTGTCAGAGACCTCAAGGGAACCCCCTACTGCTAAGGTGTGATCTGTCAAATTACGTGTATGTGTTACCTCAGCTTGCAATTTACATATGATGGTGCGTGTTTCTTAAGACTGTTATAACTCCACACGCTCACAGTTTGTTTCAGTGAATTGAAAAAGCCCCCTGGATAGAGGTCAAAACGTCTTCTGCAACAAATAAAGTCCAGTTGATCTTGTATTGAACGCCTTTTTGATTTTATCATGTCCTGGACAACTGAGAATCTTCACCAGCAGATATTTCGGTTAGTTATTAGAAAGTCTGACGAGCTAAAGGTCCAGCATCCTTGATGGAATGCACATCGCCTGCCACCTTCGATGCCAGACTTTTAGACGAAGCTGTCCTTACGGTGACTAACGCAGGTGAGTCAAAACTTGGAATTAACTTTTACCACAGCAAATGTCTACACCTGTAAAATTATCTAGTTATTTTTGCGAAGGCTAAGATCAGTGAGCAGTGGCTGGCAACTATCTTAAATTGGGCCAAATTCAAAAGTTAATCGGTTGTAGATGTTAACCCAGTTACTGTCTGCAAGTTTAACATAGAGATCTTTTATTAGTTGGCTTTTTTTAATCTATGTGAATGTTTCTGTTCAGGGCCCTGAGACGACTTCTGTTGTGACTTGGTGCTAGAGAAATAAATTTAATTGAATTACATCCATTTGGGGATTCATGAAATAATTTGCTAACGATACACACAAACTAACACGTGCACACACATGGGCAAAAACATTGTCACCCTGTTGCCTTTGGTGGTGGCCGATAGCAATAACATAGTCCAGAAGTCTGCAACCTGGGGCTCTGGAGCCACATGCGGCCCTTTGGTTCTTCTGCAGCGGCTCATTCAAGCTTTGACCAAAACGAACAAACCACTGCTAATTTTAAGTTTCATGTGTACAAATACTAGGAGTAAAACATACTCACTTTAACTCTATGCTTTATTTCTGTAAAGTAGGACACTTAATTTTCCCACAATTAAAAAAATAAAACAATCACTAGACCTGCGTAGATCATTGCTTTAATTTTTTTATTGGTTAAAAACAAAAAAAAATGAAACCTTCTTTACAATAATCCAGTATTTTCTTTTTGTCTTAAAATGTAAAAATATCAAGAAGTGTTAAAAATCATTAGATATTTTTAGTTTTATGTCACTCCTTCTGGCCTGAAAAGCCTCCTCCTACAAACTTTAAATGGTCCATGGGCCACCAGTTGATAATCCCAGCTGGAGCAGGTTTTGTGGCTCCGGACATTTTGATTTAGTGAACGAAGGGGCAGAAATGACTCTTTGGATCGTCAAGGTTGCAGACCCCTGACATAGTCTAATCCAGTGTTTTTCAACCACTGTTCCGCGGCACACTAGTGTCAGGTGTGCCGTGGAAATTATCCAATTTCACTTACCGGTAACTGGTCTAAAAAGATTTTTTGAAAACGAATTAATTATCTGCGTTCGGCCGTACGCCGCTCTACGCCGTTCGTACACAGAGGCCCCGCAGGGCATGTAGGTGCAAAGCTCAATTTTTACGACAGCGAACGCAAGCGCGTTGTCTCACAATAAACTGCCCGGCGCCGGACTGTTTTGTATGAGACACAAATGTATTAAATTCCTCTTCTTCATCCCTGATCTGGCCTTTTCTTTAGTTTTTTTGCCAAAAGTCAAGTGATCGCTTCCTCCTCCGCTGACTCCATGACTGAGATGATGAGAAACGAATGCATTTGTCATGAGCGAATTAAACTCGGGTCCAACGTGGCTGCGCGAGGTTCTGCAGGTTCCTGTCTGATGTGTGGACTGCAGGACCAGTGCTCCCTGTTTTGAGTTTATTTTTTCGAACTTATTAACATATAAATACAGAACACCGCTGCAGCAGAAGCTGACAGCTCTCGCCTTTTTTTTCACCCGACCTGTCAATCAATTCAGTAGGCGTGTCAGCAAATGAGACAGTACAGTGAGAGTTACATTTCGTTTGGATTTACTTTTACCGGGGACGCAACGACACCGACTCCGTTGTGCTTGGTATGCGGTGAGAAGCTGTTTATTTCATTCCTATTCAAGACACTTTGATAAGAATGATTATATATTTAATAAAGGGCAGATACAGATCTTTGTTTACAATTTTGGTTGGTGGTGTGCCTCGTGATTTTTTCAATGAAAACACTGTGCCTTGGCTCAAAAAAGGTTGAAAAACACTGATCTAATCAGTATTGCCAGTGGAATAGTCTACGTGATACGGGGGAATACGGAGTATACCCACTAGAAAAGCTTAAAAATGTCAGTATACCCACTTTAAAGTGTCCAATGATATATGACATATCATTATCGTCATCGTTATATCGTCATTGTATCGTTGGATGTAACTGGGACCCTGTGTACATAATCTCGTTTTCAACACATGTACTACATGCGGTGCAAATGACAATAAATTCTCTCTGACTCTGACTGACTCATTGCGTCACTGTCACGTTAAACTGTGGTTAAATGCTTCTGTAACAATCCATCTGTATGCAGTGCTTGTTTATTGCATTTGTTTGTCCAGCAAATTATTGTATAATTAATACTCCTGTACTTACTACTTATTACTTGATACATTTTATAAATTCTGTAATATGTTTTTAATACAAAGCCAACAGTTGTACAAAGTTTGTTGTTCGTTTATTCAAATATAAGCATCAAAGAAATTTGGAAATGTTCAATACAGTATGCTTAAAAATCTAAATAAATTGATAATTGTACTACCGGTAACCAGCGTACAGTACTTTGGTTTCAAGCCCAGTTTACCCACTACAAAAATGTAGACTACACCACAGAGTGTTGTCCAGTCCTGGTTTGTAAGGGCCACCAGGATCAACAGGTCTTCAAGCTCTGCAGAAGCCTGTCAGTCACTCAGTCCTTCAGTCAGGTTGTGTCAAAGCAGAGATGGAATAAAATCATGTGGAATGGTGGCGCTTGAGGGCCAGGACTGGGCACCACTGGGCACCACTGGCTTAGATAAACATGAATCACCTGCTTAAAAACTGAATGATCCAACTACACGCAAAACACCGTACGGCTTGAATTAAAAACGTTACACTTTTTTCTTTATGTTCTAAATTAGACACTAAACTAATCACTTTTCAGTCAATCAAATAATAATGTTTTAAAATAATTTCGAGGCACCATAGCGGCATGCGAGTCCTGCGGTCTCACCCTGGATGCGAAGGCTCTCCTGGTACTGGATGATGAAGTATTCCTGGTTGTGCTGGAGCTTTCGCAGGTCGTTCTCCGTGTCTTGCGTTAGCAGGCGGAGCTCCTCGAAAGCCTGATTGATCTGTTGGTATTTCTGAGACATGCTGTCCATCATCCCACCGACCGGAGAGCTTGACTAGATACGACAAAGAATGCATAGAGATCGAGGAACGAAAAGGTTAAACCAGTGCAGCTAATAAAGTTGGTTTTCCCATTGTGCGGTTATGGCCTGGAGCTAACTAGACTGGCTTGTTTACGACGGCTGTTAATGTGAATTGTTAGCCACCGGTGTGCTGATATCTGGGAGATAACCTTTGGGTGATTCATTGACACCTTTTGTTGCAGTCAGACTATTTGCCAACAAAATCCCTTGCAAAAAGAGCAAATATTGTGATGACACTGAAAGCCGAGATGAAAGAAAATGCGTGCGAACGTAGGCAGACTGCAGAGTCACTTAAAAGCTGAGCGAGTGCAAAAAAATTAACTGAAGCAAACCGTGTTTTCACCAACAGGATCAAATGTGTTGTGATTAAAAATGAATTCCTCGCAATACTTGCAGACGCTTTCCACGTCGTTGGCTTTATAGTTTCATAAAAGTGTACAGTTTTATGGTTTGGTGCATGTTATAAACCGTGAAACAGACTCACTGCAGCGTGACGTCACAGGAACACACTGAGCTGTCTCAGTTTCCCACTGACTGGCGAAAACCCAACGTTGTATTGAAATACAGCATTGAGCAAAGAAAAACTTGACAAAAGAAGATGAAAACAACAGAAACGCCAACACGTTGTTGACTACATGGCTGCACACAAACGCTCATGCACTAAGGCATTAACTCTTTAGCTCTCGAAAAGAAAATTGGAGAAATAAACTTCTCTGGCTATTTGGCACAGCAACTCCCCAAAACTTGAGAAGCCTTTAGATCACTGCGGCAGCTATGTATTTTACAAGTTTGGAAAGCTGTGTAGATGTAAATAATAAAAACAGAAGGCACTGATTTGCTAAACTCAATAAATGCTCAGACAAGATCTGACATATTTCAGCAACACAATGCTAAATTGCATTTATTACAGTGTAGTGAATGGGGGTGCCCGATACATCGATCGCAATCTACCAGTTGATCGCAAAGGTTTTATGGGTGCCATCGTCCATCCCCGTCAGGGCTGGACAATAATTCAATATCGATATGTATCACGATATACTTTTATTCAATAATGGTGAAATGAATTTTAAGCACATTTTAAATATTTTGATATACATTACGCTTTGATTACAGCGTTTTGCTGACGCATCTCTTTTTCCGTTTGGGTTGGCCATTTCAATTTGAACAGAAAAAGCTGCGACACAACTACGTGAGTGCGTGGTGACGTAGATGTGACGCAGAGCTCGAGTCCAGAAGGCATTAGCAGTAGAGGCTAAGCTAAGCTAATCTCCAACGCGCGTTAAGTTTTTGCTTAAAAATGAGTGTCCGTGACCGTCAGAATGTGACTGAACAAGGTTTGACAAGCGAAGATAAAGAGATGACATCACTGATAAGAGAGGAAAGACTCATTCGGCGGTGTGGAAGTGGTTCAACTATCCAAGATCCAACAAACTGCAGGTTTCAGTCAGTGTGCTGCAAAATGTGCTGGAGTCGTTCCAACTAGCGGTGGGAACATCTAACTTGTTCCATCTGAAGCGTTTCCACTTGATAGAATCTGCTGAGACGAAGCACAATAAAAGTTTGAGCCAACGTGTCCCTGCCTGAAACAACACCCCCAGCTGTATCAAAAGAGAAACCCATGCAGCAGACACAGACGTTTACTGCATGGGTTACCGTATGTTGTTTAAAGTTAAAACTATTAATATTGACAACGTTGAGTTTTATGTTTGTTTGACAGTGATTTCAAATTTTTTTGAAGGCTCAATACAAATAAAAACTGAACATTAATTTATTTGTAGTTTGTAAAGTTTCTCTGAGGCTTTTATGTGTTTTATATCGATATTGGAATTATATCAACCAAATTATATTAACCAAAATTAAGAAATATATCATGATAAAAGTTTTGGCCATACCGTCCAGCCCTACCACAAGTGTTAAGATGCACATGCAAACAGGCGGCTGCAGCCCAAAGTGTTTCTGCACTAACAAAAGTTATAATAACGTTATGATAAACAACAACAGTTATGATAAAAGTGGAAGTGGTGGTGCAGAGGTTAAGAAGGTGAGCTTGTGATCGGATGATCGCTGGTTCAAGCCTCGGTACCGACAACATCAACAATGTAGTTGGGATAAGTGAAGCAGTCACATCTGTCTCCACCCTCATCTGCCCCACTCTGGGCCCTTGAGCAAGGCCCTTAACCCTCACCATCTGCTCCCCCGGGAACCCTAGATATCAGCTCTCTGCTCCACACAGAGGGCTGTGGTAGCTCAGTGGTCTGTGGTTGTGTCAGCAAGAACATCCGGCATAAAAACAATTACCAAGTCTTCGTGCGACTAGTTCGCTGTGGCGACCCCTGACGAAGGGAGAAGCCGAAAGAAGAAAAAATAAAATAAAATAAATAATAATAATACTGTAATAATAATAATAATAATAACAATAATAATAATAATAAATGGCAGGGAGCAGAGTGTTTTTGTGCTGCTCACCCTTTTTCAGCATGTAGGAGCAAAACTAATAAAATCCAGGGTCCAAAGAGACGTTAGTGTCTTCACCAGTTTGGATGTGACTGTATATAATGCAGACGCTGCATGCGCAGTAAATGCAGCTGAGCCCATCAGGGTTGCCAGATAAATTTGTGACTAAAAAGTCACCAATTTGTTTGACCAAGTCATTAAAAAGTCGTATTTACCTCCTTTTCTGTGCACATGTTCAACAAACACAACACACACCTCATTTTATCTTTACTCAGCACATATGACAGTTTAGGTCAAAATACTATAATTTTAAAGCAAAGGGACTGGAGTTCATAATGTCTTACCTGGCAACCCGAGTGACATGGAAACTACAGTACAGTGTTTTCATATAAACCAGATAATTTTTTGTTTCCACTGAAAAAACATTCAACGTGTTTTTCTCGTTGTTGGTTGTTCTCGTGTGAGCGGGGCCTTACAGCAGCACTTTGACTTTGTCGTTTTAAAAGGAGCTCCATGCTGAAAAAGTGTGGGCACCCCTGCTTTACACCAACAATGGCTTCAAAATAGGAAAGCCCTCGTGAAAAAATTATCTCCTGTTTGTTGCCAAAACATGCTACAATTTCTTAGTTTAAACCGGTGGTTCTCAAACTTTGATTTGTCAGGCCCCTCCTTTGGAGAAGGAAAAACAAAAAAGGTAAAAGGTTGAGAAACTTGTTCAACCTTTATTTGTACAGGTCAGTCTCAGTGAGTCACAAGGACTCGTTTACAAGACAGACCTGTGTGAACATCGGTTGTTTCAAACTGCGCCTTTAGATACAATTCAGGGTAAAAGTTTTTAAATTTAATTTAACAGCTTGCAATGAGAAGCTTGGACTGATCAAATGTCTGAGCGTGACATATTTTCCATTTCTTCTCAGTATTTTGTTTAGCTCCAGGATAATTCATTCTTTCAGTGCTTCCTGTTTGTTTTTGACCAACCAGTGCACATTTATGAAAATTCAATCTAAAAAAACAAAAAAGCATGCAAGCTTATATGACAGCATTTTATGCAGACATACCAAAGGTTTGTTTGTCTTATCTTTAAAGGTATTGTGACATGATGTTGGAAATTTGCATATTTGTCACAACATATATATCTTATATCATTCAGCTCTGTTCGTTTTTGCAAAATAAATTATAAATATATTAAAATTTCATTCCAAGTTATGGTAGTTTTTTCTCTGGGACACGCCCCTAAAAATCTGCGCACTTCCGCAAAACGTCATCGTGACGTACCCGTGGGTAGCCGCTGCTCAACGCGCATGTAAATAATAATGGCGGAGCATGTCGAACAAACACAACCTATTGTTAGTACATGAATGTATTAAAGCAATCGAAGGGTTATTATTCATCCTATACAGTTATTGGACACTCGATCAATTGAAAAGTGATTTAGACACGGTTTATTTCATACACAGTAGCTAAGTGAGGATAGCTTCGTGATGTAGCTTCTTTGTTCTTGGGCTAAGCTAACAGAGTCCCGATCGCGTTTGAGATCTATCATTTTAAGACAGTAAATCATCCAAAACTCTCATTAATAAACCCTCCCTGAATAAAAAAAATTACAGATGTTACCTGATCGGCAGTAAGATGGTCGCTGCAGACATACGACTCTTTGGTAGGACACCATAGGTCCCTCTTCTCTGTACTTGTCCATTATAGGTGAAGTTTCTCATCTTTTGGGAATTTGTGAAGGCTCACTTGTTCACTGCTGATATTAGAACACCCAAATGCGCTACAACGTGACGGCATTTTTCAAGTTACACAAAAAAAGAGGCAATCTTTCAGAAAAATAATCTGTATGGAAAGCAGTTAAAACACCAAACAAACGGGCAAGGCTCTGTCTTCTGCCTGTTTGCACGTCACAATGACGTTTTGCGGAAGTGCGCAGATTTTTAGGGGCGTGTCCCAGAGAAAAAACTACCATAACTTAGAATGAAATTTTAATATATTTATAATTTATTTTGCAAAAACGAACAGAGCTGAATGATATAAGATATATATGTTCTGACAAAAATGCAAATTTCCAACATCATGTCACAATCCCTTTAAGCAGAAGATGACATTCAGAAGGCATCACTTGAAGAAACGGAGAGCAGTAGTTATCCAATTACTGCACCCAGTTTGTGAATCGAGCAACCGTTCTGTAGTTTGAGCTCCTCTTTGTGTGGCCAGGCTCAGTCGAGTTATGGAAGAGTGGAGGCTACGCTCCTCACGTGCAGTTTACATTCACATGCATCCAACTTACATTTGTAGCCTCTCTGATGAGCCTCTGCTCCGTGTAGAGGATGTGTTTGATGCATCGGACCAGCTCCAGAGGACAGCGGTCATACGTGCTCTGCAACACAAAGAACACATGAGCTGCGTTAGGCCCCGTTAGCTCCTGTCGAGCGAAGCGGCCGCAGCACACCGAACACAACAATTTAGCAGCATCGAAGAACCTCGTTAACATCTGGAGACACACTAACATCCATTAATGAGACGCAGCGTGGCGCACTTCAGTGACGTGACTCACAAGTTACAAGCAGTTCAGACGCTTATTTCTTCTTACTGTGATCGTTTTGCTGCAATTTACCTTTTTATTTTATTATTATTATTTTATTTTTTTTAAGTTTTTAACCAGGTGGTGATAGTTCAGTTGATTGCAATCAAAAATCAAATCCCAACTTGTTTTTATAACTGTTTAAAGAACTCGGAGTCATATTTGATTCAGTCCTGCCTGGTTTCAGTTTGGTAACAAGACAAACAGGAAGTAATCTGCGAGCAGGGAATTGGATCATAAATAGCAGCGCTGGTTGGTTACCTTAGAGCTCACATGGGCCATTCTCTTGTTTTCCTCCAGAGTGGCTACAACCTGTTCTCACTGCACCATGTGTACTATGCACTCTTTCTAGGAACTACTGCAAAGAAGGCAACTGAGCTGAACAGCTGTGCATCCAAAACACACACCCGTCTTGTTTCATCGTCAGCAACCCAGATATTCTGCTGACGTCACAGGAAGTAGTGTCATTTTTTGGGAATCTGGAAAAGTAGGCACTTTTATACAACTAGTTTCTGTCTTTCTGTATATTTTTGTATGAATCAGGAACTTTTTACAAAGTAAAAACAGTTTAAATGTACTTGTGCTTCTTTCGTTGCCAAACAAAGTTCTTACTGCTAATAACTTGAATGTAGTTTGAATGTGCACCACAACTTAACCCTTTATCTTTTTCACATTAAAGGTCTAGCATTTCCTGAAGAAATGCATGTTGCCCATCATCTTTTATCTCAGAATTTTAAACAAAGATCATATTTTGTGAAAATAATGGACTTTCATGTTCTGGTCAAACCTTAAAAAGAACGTTATAAAATAGCATGCAATGGCACGCTCAGAGTATGTGTTGTGAATTACTCCTAGCTACTACAACCACGTCGAATTTGGGCTTAATCTTTGTAAACTTGACCAAGTTAGTCATTTTTGTGTTGACTAATGTTAACTAGTTGTGGCAGTCACAATAAATTGGACAGTGGATCTTGAGATATTTTGCTAACAGACAAACAAGGTTGCCTCTAAAAGTTATTTCCAGTTTTATACAAATATCTTGTGCAATGAGTAGCACACGCACGCACGCACACACACACACACACACAGGTTTGTTTTTCTATCTTTGTGGGGCCATTGCATTGACTTCCATTCATTTTTCATTCATTTCTATAGCCTAACCCTGACCTTTACCCTAAACCTAACCCCTAACCACCAATGGGACTTCTTCTTATGGGGCCCGGGCTTTGGGCCTCATAAGAAGAAGTTGGTCCTCACAATTTGGTATAACTCAACAAAATGGGCATCACAAAGTAACATAAACAAGGACACACACACACACACAGAGTCAAAAACACTATCGTCTGCCTTCGTCTTTCAGTAGCAGGTAAAAAAACACTAAATTAAAAAGACCAATAAACTGGACAAAACGTTTTGCAAAGTTTTATATTTTGCTGGAACAAGTAAGAGGAGGCAACATGTGCACGTGACAAACCAGTTCATCTGGTCGTCCTGTGTTTACATTATCATTCAATAGAAATGCTGACTACAAGTTGGAGCATTTTAGCAAAATGTGCTCAATCTATAAAAACTACAGCAGAGTCGTGACTAATCTGCAGTTTAACACCAAATGTTTCAACGGTTACGTCTCCAGCATTCAGATCACGAACCAGAAACCTCTGGAAACAATATGTTTTTGTATAAGAAAGAGTTTGTTAAAGAAAAAGCTCTTCATCAAATTCAAACTACCTTCATTGTTCAACTTACCTTGAGCTGGTTAGCGTAGTGTCCCAGTTTGATTTTAAGCAGGAAGCCATCTTCTCCCACCTGATGCTCAGCCTTGTTTTGCAGCTCTTGTATCAAACTGTCCAGCAAGCGTTTAGCCTTAAACTCCTCCTGTGGGTTCTCCAGATCTATAGCATCCCTGTCAACACACACATACAAGCACACATGCAGGAAACAGGGCAGACACGTGGATACGAGAATATAAAGTGCACCATGGTTGATGCTTAACGCCTCACTTAACCAGCAGCAGAGAGACTCACCAGAGCTGGCTCTCTATCCACTGGGAGAGGTAATGTCGCACTTCGATGGGGAAGTGTTGACCGTACAGCGACTGCATCTGGTGCAGAGCATCTCCCTGAAGCTGCTGGGCCTGAATCCACACTGCCATCTTCAACTTCCTGAAGCTGCAAGACAAAAGATTTCAGAGTCAAGAACTCCAAATCAACACAAGATGAATTAAAGATACATGTGATATAAAAAATCATCTTTGATCAATGAGGCATTAAGAAACTTTCAGCTGGCAGTTTGACAAACTGCTCCAGGAATTGTTTTTGTTTTGCTGCACAAGCTGAAGTGTTGTGTAGTAAGAGCAATAAATATACAGTAGTCCCTCGTTTACCGCTGGGGAGCCGTACCCGGAAGACCCACGATAAGTGGAAAACCACCAAGTAGGAATAGTAGTACAAGTAGTAAGTACAGTAGTAGTTTATTTTAACTTTAAAGCGGCCCGAACCGCAACGTGGACCCCCCACAAAAGTTATATCAAAACGACCGGCATGGCTCCAGGAAGTGTGCTATGACTTTTATTGACATTTGCAGTTACCATGGGGACATATTTTGCTAACAAAGATGCTAAATTTCCCATAGGAAATAAATAGGAGAAAACTCTTCAGAGAAACTGAGTAACGTATGGAGCCATTTTGGTTCAACAAGCAAGGAAGGCACCTATTATTACCTATTATCACCTATTATTATTATTATTATTAATAATTACTACTAATAATAATTAACATTAATTATTAATGCTAATAATGATATATTTCAATATTAATAACAAAATTTATATTTATAACGAATATTAATTATTAATGTGATCAAGTTTGATTATTGATAATTAATAGTTAATAACAATTAACAATATATTAATAATTCGTAATATTAATAATTTGTGTTGATTATTAATATTTATAATCATTGATATTAATATTTATTATTAATAATAATTTACTAATATAAATAGGCAGTCCCCATCAAAGTTTCTCCAGGAACTTTCTAGTTATATACTGTATATAGAAATGTGTTTTAAACTCTTCCCATACTCTTGCAATATTCTAAACAATGTTTCTAAACGCTCTTAAAAAAGCACAGAATGTCATGATTTCAGCTCCCTGCATCCGCTGCTCTTTGCCTGCAAGCGCTCTTGGCCACGCCCACTTTTCCACTCTGCATGGAGAACAGCTGATCAGCTGCAGCAGGAAGTTCATCCTGCAGTGTGGGCTGCACAAAGGTGCAGCAGGTGCTAAATAATTTCAAATAATTAATTTTAAATTAAAACTCCACACAGATCGTGCAGCTCTTCCATCAATCAGTCAATTGTTTGTCATGTCCGCGCTTATTTTGAAAAACAGAGATAGTGCGAGTCCACGATAAACAAACCACGAAGTAGCGAGGGACTACTGTATATGTTTTTAAAAAGAAAAGCTTAAAAAATGTGCTCACAAAAAGCCACAAACTGCCATCATTAAATAGCACATTTACAATACAAGTCACTTTCACCAGTTCTCAGACACACACACACACACACACACCAATTTGCAAGTTGGGGGTAATTCAGGGTTCAGTGTTATCCAACAACAGTTTGACATGTGATGGCAGAAGCCAGGATCGACCCCCGCAAATCAACTGTGCAGCTACTTTAGTGCACAAAGAATGTACTTCCTGCACGGAGACTTCTCATGCCATCCCAGCTCAGCAACAGCATTATCGCCTGCCACTAAAAAGCAAAGAAGGGAAGTAATGTTTTTTTCCCGTCGGTGTGCGTTACCAGAATAACTCAAAACAATCGAACCAACATCTGACGAAACTTTCAGAAAGTTTTCATGGAAGGTACATTTACAACTTAAACTTTGGCAATCATCCCAAATGAACTTGGCCACCACAGCTAATTAACATTATCCATCCATCCATCCATCTTCTTTTTGTTCCAGAGTCTGTCGCCGGGGAAGCATCTTGAGCACGGAGGCCCAGACATCTCTTTCCACAGCCACCTCTTCCAGCTCTTCTGGGAGGACTCCAAGGCGTTCCCAGGCCAACCGAGAGACAGTCGCTGTAGTGCATACTGGTTATTCTCTTGGGTCTCCTACCAGTTAACCATGCCCTGAAAACGTCCCTGAAAAGGCGTCCTTAAAATAATCACCTCAACTGGCTCCTCTCGACGTGGAGCAGCAGCAGTCTCTCCTGGATAACTGAACTTCTCATCCTATCTCTAACGGGGAGTTCTGCCACATTGCGGAGAGAAATCATTTGTACGGATATCTTGTTTTTTCAGACACTACACAGCTTTTACTCAGTCAGTTTGACTGACATTGAGATAATATTTGATTTGGTATTTGCTGATAGTCCTCTGCAGTATAATATGAGCATCACATCTTGTAATGTATCAATATCAGTTTCTTTGAGGAATGCTAGGTTTTTAACTTTTATAGCATTTCCATCTTGCCGATGTACACATATTTTCTGTCTGTTACTAATAGAGTTAAGGATTTTGTAAAGTCGCAATAACATATAGTCTATTAAAATATCTACACTGCCTGGCGCAAAAAAAACTTGCCACCTGGATTTAACTAATCAAACAGCTACGAGCCTCCTGTTGATAATGACTGCATGAGTGATGATGTTTCAGCTGCAACAAGTTATTTTACCCCAACTGGTGCAATGAGTTGCTTCTCATTTCTTCAACAACCATGATGAAAGACACATGGTTTTGGAAAAGACGTCAGTCTGTTTGAGAAGGGTCAAATAATTGACACCAAGCAGAGAAAACATCTAAGGAGATGCAGAAACTACTAAAACTGGGTTAAGAACTGTCCATCACATTATTAAAAACTGGAAGGATAGTGGGGACCCATCGTCTTCCAGGAAGAAATGTGGCTGGAAAAAATCCTGAATGATCGTGATCGGCGATCACTTAAACGTTTGGTGAAATCAATTGAACAAAAACAACAGTAGTACTCAGGGCTATGTTTAATAGTGAAAGTAAAAGCTTTTCCACATTCACAATATGAAGGAACTCAAGGGACTGGGACTGAACAGCTGTGTAGCCTTAAGAAAACCACTAACCAGTGAGACTAACTGGAAAACAGGCTTCAATTTGCTAGGGAGCATAAAGATCGGACTCTGGAGCAATGAAATAAGGTCATGTGGTCTGATGAGTCCAGAATGATCCTGTTCCAGAGTGATGGGTGCATCATGGTAAGAAGAGAGACAGGTGAAGTGATGCACCCATCATGTCTATTGTCTCGTCATCAATGCAAGATCTTGGTGAAAAATTAATGCAACACTGGATGAAATAGATATTGTGACGTTGTAGAAGTTTATTGAAACAATGACACAGAGAATACATGATGTAATCAAAGCTAAAGGCGGTCCAACAAAATATTAGTGTGACTTTTTTTTGTTTGTTTTTTGGTAATAACCTTTTTTTTGTGGGCCAGGCAGTGTATTAGAAACTTTCAGCATGTGCACACACTGATATCTGCAGGAACAAAGGTTTTGCCAGTGCCCTGGCTGGCTATGCTTTAACTTTGTGTATGGTGTTTCCACTAGTTGGTGGTGCACTGGAGAGTTATATGATGTTCAAAGTGATATACAGACATTGCAGGATGCAAGCCAGGCTATGTTTTCTGTAATATTGTTTTTGCATTGATATCAGTATTCGTGTAAATTGGTGCACTATATCAATTTGAGTGGAAAACGATGGAAAGCGAGTATGTGATAGCATCAACACACACACTTGCTATGATAAAAATATAGCTTTTTTTTTTAACGATTGCAGACTCTGTTTTCCTCCAAACACTGCTTCAAGAAGGAACGGATTTGAGGATTTGAACTCTTACTTTAAGCTGTAGTGATACAGCCTGGTGTCTGAAACTCTTAGTGGTACACTTTTCTTGAGGCTCTCAAGGAGACGAGTGGACACTATGTTATTACATTTATTTTGAATCAAAAGACACAAATCAATCAGAAGAGACTTCCTTTTAATTTGTGTTAATTCAGAATTAATTAACAGAATAACTCGCCATTGTATGATCATGGTTTATGCTGTACCAATGTTGATCACTTCTTCATATGATTAATTAAACTTTATGTCTTAGTCAACTAGAATTATGGCAAAGTTGAAGAGATATATCAAGTTGTACTTTTCAGATTTGTTTTAGAAATGTTAACACATGAATCAAAGTCTAATCAAGTTATCTGTATAACTGGCGACTGGTTTCTGTCCGTTCTAAAAAACAATCTTCCTCTCATTTTCTGAAGTAACCTTCAGACTTTCAACTCTCTGACCTGCAAAGTCACTCCTTTATTTTGGTGAACAGCCAATGAGCGGAGTGGATTTAACTGGGTCAAGCTCTCTACAAAAACCCTAACTTCTTGCTTTGCTTCAGTCCACGAGGGAAGTTAAATTATGTTCTTCTCCTGAAAGCTGGATGAACGTCAGTCAAACGCCAATGACTTCATTCTATCAGCAAAGTTTTCACAGCAAACTCGCTGTGAAATCCGACCTCGAGCTGAAAAGCTCCATCTGAATGAATTTTCCTCCCAGGGAAAGTTTTATTCTGAAAACTCAAACCAGGAAATGCCGTTACTGTGGTCCGAGTTGAGGCAGACGTCTGGAGACACTGAAAACGGTAAACGGACTGACCAGTTGGACCAAGGGGGATTGACCATCTTCACGAGGTAACAAAGTCGTCAGATGCTTTGCCAAAGTGTACCGACGTTTAGCTGAGATCGGCCGGAGAGCTGCCATGTTTCCTGGTTAAACACACCACTCCCTCCATCTTTCATCCTCCATCTTCCTCCTAAACCTTCTCCTTAAACCTTATTCTAGCCAGTAAACTTTAAGTTTAAATGTGCCTGCAGAATAAGTAAATATGTCAACTTATTGCTTGTCTGTTGTACCTAGAAGTTATGGACGCGTGATTTAATCTGCTGAAGTAAATTATAGGAAACTGATCGATACAACCATGTACTGTATATACAGTACGTTGTGATGTAATTTAATGATTTGTTAATTAAATGATTCAGTTCTGCTGTTTCAACATAAATTAATGTTTCATGTCCGTTACATCCCATGACCAAGTCACAGAATTATAATATAATCTGAAAAAGTGAGAACCTGTGAATTATTGATGATAATTTGAGTCAGTCTAAACCCTGCTCAAATTTACATCTAATATATAGGTAAATCAGTAAAACTGACGACTGCCTATATTATTACAAAGCTTCTTAAGTGATCATTAGAGAGTTTCAGGGTATATGAAGAAAGAAAGAAAAAACAGCAACAGACACCATTGCAACATTATCACAGGTCACAAAGGACATTTAACCAAACTCGCAATTCATCAAACTTACTGACAAGCTGCAACTTCTTGAATTTTGCTTTCAGTTTTGCCTTTTCAGCCGGGGCTTTAAGTGGACAGAGGCTGAGTTGCTTTCTTCACTCAGAACATGTTGAAGGCTTAAACACGCTCCACAGTTTGTGTTATTCCTTGGTTGAGAGAGTTTGTGTCGGGTCACTGTTACTTGTTTCCAGTCAATACACCCCCCCGCTCTTCTCAAAACAGGCAGTCACTGACAGAAAAAGACAGAGATATGAGTATGCGGGAAGTTTGTGGTGTACATTTGTAGTGTTTGTGTGCGCAATAGTGTATTTGTAGATGTTTGTGGTGTCAGTGGTTCTGCATGACAATGTGTGCATCTTTTGTGTATTTCTGCATACTTAAGACACAAATAGCTTCTCTGCTTTAACACAACAATATAGAGAAAAGGGAGTTCAACATCTATCGATCTGACTGTCACATCACTCACTTCTCTTTCTCTGCAGATCACATCCGAACTCTCATGTGTGCAAGCAGAGAGAAGTTTCGCTTTATCTGGTTTTGGCCTAATTACTTAAAATGGCAGCAATAAATATGCAACAATATATGCTGACAAAAAAAATGTGATTTTGTGGAAAATCCTTTAACACGCATAGGTGACCTTCAGTCATCTGTCTAACGAGCCATAAGCCAGCTAGATAATAAGTTCTTGTGTGAACGCAGAGTCAGCATTTACATTGTTTTCCTGTGTGTAGTTTCTCCTGTCCCCTTTTATGGACTCAACTAGTTCCTTATACTTTATGCTATTTTAACTATTTGTATATCAAAATGTGCAGCTGGGTTGAAAACAGTGGGCTATGACTTTTGGGTTTTGTAACTTATATTCCTTAGAATATTCAACATATTTAAAATAAAATTCCTCGCAGAAATACGTGGATTTCTTCAGTTGCTTTAAATTATTGCGTGTTCTTATGCTACTGCACTTCCTTTTAGCTTACCGCTCATCATAAGAAAATCGTAGTTTAAACATCTGATGTGAAAAGTGACGAAACGTGCATTTTGTCAGCGATTGTAAGCCCTTAATGTTTTCATTGCTACCGACAATAAAGGACAATTTCATTTTTAGAGCACCACAATTTTAGACCATTTGTAAGATATCTGAGGACGGTCGTTGCTGCCATGTTGCCATGTGCACGACTAAAGTGAAACTACACAACAAACACTTTATTATCATTGCTCAACTTTAAATGTGAACATCTGTGACGTTTCAGAAAGTGTAAATGAAACGAAAGCAAAAGCACTCAAAAGACACTTAGGAAATTATCAAACATGTGGCGTCAACATTTTATCTGTGAGAGAATCAGCATCAGACTATCAGCTGATTGGAGGAGGAACCCAACAGGAAGAGCATAAAAGCTTTCTGCCAGCTCTTTCTGCGACACCCACTGTGCGTGTGGGACTGTTTCTGCACCGGCCTGCATCGTGCATTCATACAAACGAGCCCACACGCAACCAGAGAGCTGAAGCTTCAATCTTTTGTTGTGCTGCTAACAGGAGCCGGTGTTTACAGGTGTGCCTTCAACAGCTGGCGGAGGTGCTACCTGCTCGCTACATGTATGCACCTCCGTTCTCACCTTTAGAATCAAAAGGGAAATCCTACCAAGCATTTGTTCAACTCAAATCTGAGAAACTCTTGATAAAACTAACAGCTGCAACTCATTTCATCCACAAACTTGCTGACAAGTTAAAGACTGAATTAGTGAAATCAAGCTTACCTTCAGATCTGCGTTACTATGTAACAGCAGGAAATTGTAAAGCGGAGTGCCACAAACCTGAGACGGGGTAAGAGAGAGTGAGAGAGAGAGAGAAAAGAGATAGAGAGACCAAAAGGAGGAAGTGAGTCAACCTTCGGCACTTCTGAGGAAGCGGTGCCGTTTCTCACAGGGAAAAGAACGGCGACAAAAGGCCTGAGGTGTTCACGGGGAGGGCTGGACGGGAAAGTCCACGGAACAGATTTCTCTTTATTTCACTTTCGACATGTGAACAAACATTTATATATTAAAAAACAAAGATCAAACCCTTCCCAAGGCTGAGGCACATGCAAAGTTCTTAAAGTGATAATATACAGTAATGATAATAATGATACTGTACTGTATAGTGATAATATAAAGACTTTTTCTCACTTTATATAAGGATACTCTGTGATGAAATTCAAAAAAATTATCAAGTCTAGACTGCTAGCAAAATACTAAAGCTATAAGTAAGGCATCCTAATCTATTTGTTGATTGCTGAGTGTGTGATGTTACTAAATTGATCTGTTGTTTTTGGTAGTTAATTGTTTGAATTGCTTGTTTGTAAATTGTTTTTTTTGTTTTTTTTTGTTTTGGAAAAAAAGGGGCAGACAAAATAAGAAAATTTTCTTCTTTCTGCCACCTTTCATTTTATGTATTTTGATTTTTTTCTCATATTTATGAAATGTTTTTTTTCCATTATCTTTTATGTTGTTTTTCTTAAATATGTAAAATGAATAAACTTTAATAAAAAAAAAAAAAAAGGATATTTTTGGGTAAATGTCAGAAATCACAAAGTAGTTAAAGATGGAGACAGAAAGTTGTTTTTGTTCTAACTGAAAAAAAACTTGCTCTGAACAATCACAATTAAAAATCTAGCAATTCTGTAATTAGAAAATGAGAAAGTACCGTATTTTTTGGCATATAAGTCACAGGTTTTTTTGCATAATTTGCATGTTCTGCGACTTATTTGGCAAAGAGACGTATTTATGGATATTTCCCCATATTTTTAGACAATGTTTGGCTGAGATATGACCGTTTCCATTCATTCTGACTGAAAAAAATGGAGCACTACCACTTTCAGCAGCTAGAGGCGCTAAAGAGCCCTTTAGGCTTTTGACGACTACCTGTAAGCGTACGGATATTTTAGAGCAAAAAAAGTCCTGCTGGATGGACCGCGTGTGCGCGCACATCATGCTGCAATTTAAAGATAAAATCAAAGTGTTTAACTCCATTCCTGCATCATCCTAGGAGGCTTGACCAAGCTTCAAAGCAGCTCTGCACCGCCTTTGGGAGGAGTGGATGGTGGACAGAGAGCAGCAGCTTCACGGCTGCAGGACGGATGCGCCACGCAATGTTCCAGCAGGTCCTCGGATGGATGGATAAAGCGTGGACCTCAGTCACTAAAGAATCCATCCAGTCGGGGTTCAGGAAGGCAGGATGTTTGCTAGATGTGGAGGAGGAAGAGGAGGCAGTGCTCTGAGCTGCATCAACTACCTGTTACCTCAGGGGTTGGCAGAACTCTTCACCAGTGACACAGAGGATGAAGAATTCAACGGGTTTGAATAAAAATAAATAAATAAATAGGTGTTTCTGTCATCATTATGGGCGGGTGAGCGTTTAGTAGGGCTGAACAATTAATTGCATTTGCAATAATATCGCAATATGATAAAATGAGATTTTCTAATCGCGAAGGCTATAATTTGACTGGTTACGTGACACAATCTTTATCAACACTTTAAAAAAAACACCACAAATACATTTATGATGGTTGCATGGCTAGAATGACAACAACCAGTGCTTCAACTTCAAGTAAGCAAAGTATCAGCCGACAGGGATCACTGACCCAACTGTTTAAACTTCAAACAGTAATTTTTTATATCAAATTTTTTACATTTATTTAACTGTCATGTGAAGTTCAGACAGTAGTTAGGAAGTTCACTTAACATGTTTACTACTGTATTATGTTTATGAAACAAGAAAAAATAGAAATGGTGAAAAGAAAAGGCATATATCTGTTTGCTGTATTGTAATCATTGCGTTAAATAAATCTGACATTGTTTATTATAAAACAGATTGATTTATTGCTTCTTTTTGTTGAAAAATACTTGAGAAGATATTAAAAAAATAATCGCGTTTTAAATCGCAACTGCAATTTATAGGAAAAAAATTTCAATTAGATTATTTTCCAAAATCGTTTAGCCCTAGCGTTTAGTAATTTTAAAGGCGCTTTATTTTGTCGGCTTCATTTTGCCATGTTTTAACCGTCAAAGTGCATTTATTAAGAAAAGTTCAGCTCAGACACACTTTTACTATAATGTCAGCAAACAAATATTTTTTTAGGTGTTTATCTTGTTAAATTTTAAAGAAATGCAGGTTTCCGCTCGCTGCGTGTCCACGCTTCGCAGCACCAAGGTAGCAAAATTATTTTTTTTATTCAGCTGATTTGACCATTACGTGGATTTATTAAGAAAAGTTCAGCTGAGACGCACCTTTACTATAATGTCAGCAAACAAATATATATTTTTAGGTGTTTATCTTGTTAAATTTGAAAGAGATGCAGCGTTTCCACTCGTCCATGCTTCACAGAACTGAGGCAGCGACACTACCATATTTTTTATTTATTCGGCTGATATGACCCTTATGTGCATTTATTAAGGAAAAGTTCAGCTCAGACACACCTTTGCTATAATTTTCAACAAACAAATAATTGTTTTTAAGTGTTAATCTTGTTGAAGTCCCTCCGTGCACGCTCCTGTGGCCATTTGGCAACCAATCCATTTTTGGCAAAACACCGGCCCACATTTCCGGGTTGTCAGCGGTGACGCGTAACATACGCGACACGTCAGCGATGACGCATAATAGATGCGACTTATACGGCGGTGCGACATGTTTATGGATTTTTCCACTTTATTGGGCATAATTGGACTGATGCGACTTATACGGCGGTTAGGGGTGTAACGATACACAAAACTCACGAGACGAGACAGATTACAGAGCTCGCGAGAACGAGACGAGATTTTAATATTAGTTCAAGAAAACTTCAAAGATCGGTTTTATGCCGCAAAAAGGCTTTTATTCTGTTTTAACATGTATTACAAACCCAACTGATGTCTTCATTTTACTGATTGAATCTCCTTAGACCTTAGAACGTTCAACTTTGTTTAAAAAAAATAGATATTCACGCAGGACTTTCCAAAAATTGAACATAAATATCCGCATCAGCACTGAATCTGCCAAGTACCCTCTCGAATCTGCAGCCGTCACTCACCAGTGTTGCCAGATTGGGCGGTTCACCGCGATTTTCCTTCTGACTTTTGCGGGTAAAGAGTGCTTTGGGTGGGTGGGACTCTATCTGGCAACACCGGTCACACCGGTGTTTACACGCGTGTCTTTACATTCGGGGCAGCGTCGGCAGCGCCGGGACCCTCCATCAATGTAGAGGCGTCTGCGGCACCGGGACCCTCCATCAGTAGTTGGGGCGTCTTCTATAGCAACTTCATCCGGCGAAGCCATGCTGTCCGTGACGCTGACTTGCTAGGGGCTCTGCTAGCGCTAGCATTAGCGTCTCGCGAGACAACGTTACCTCTCAACGAGAGATATCGCGGGAGTTTAATATCGCGAGATCTCGTACAACGAGATCTCGTTACATGCCTAACGGCGGTGCAACTTTATGGCGGAAAATACGGTACTACTTTGCCATGTTGCAGCCTTGAGTTGTTTTAGTCAGAGTCAGAGTCAGAGAGTCTTTATTGTCATTTGCATCGCATGTAGTACATGTGTTGAAAACGAGATTATGTACACAGGGTCCCAGTTACATCCAACAACAAATGCAAGAGAAAAACAATAATAACATCTAGGATTAACTAAGAGAGACATCAGCTAGTAATACACTAAGCCCTAATGTAGTAGAAAAACATCATTATAAACAGCAGCACGAACATGAGTCATTATGAGCAGATGGTCACAGATGAACACAGCAACAAGAAACAGATCAGTATCAACATGATGTGATATTTTGCAGTGTTTATTCTTATTATTTATTTATTCATGAGTCTGACAGCCTCAGGGTAGAAGCTGTTCCTCAGTCTAGTGGTTCTACATTTGATGCTCCTCAACCTCCGTCCTGAGGGGAGTGGGGCAAAGAGTGAGTGTGCTGGGTGAGTGAGGTCTTTCATGATGCAGGTGGCTCTTTTCCTGCATCTGGAGGTGTAAATGTCTGTGATGGTGGGGAGACTGACTCCAACAGACTTCTGTTGCTACATACACAACCAGTAAAACATTTCTAACTAAATTCTTCAAATATCTTATAAACATGTTTCTCTCCATGTAGCGCTCATTAAAATCAACTTTTTTTTTTCCACAGAGTATAACACTTCGTAAAAAAAACAGTGCATTTATTTAAAACATCTTAAGAGTTAATCAAAAATGTTACTGTTAACATATAACACTGCTCAATAAAGAAGGCTGAACATCTTGTTATAAATTCAGTTAGCACCTAAACTATAAAGCATTTTCAGCTACAATCACACAAAGAAGTCTACTAAGAAGATATCTCCCCCGCGACAGCGTCATACTGAATAACCTTTTAGTCCACGCCCACCTACAGTGTGGGCCTGCCCCGTGTGTATTTAACTCCACTACACGGAAGGTACTGCCTCGAACAGCTCATCATTCAGCCGTTCAAGAGCCAATGGGGCCCACAAAGCTAAAGGGCTCCGCTATACTCGTAGAATCTGGGGTTACAATACGTAACCAACGTTCTACCTCGTATAGCTCCGCCCTTTAGCTCCGCCTATTGGATAAAGGGCGAAGCAAGATGTAGTCCATGCCCCATTGGGTCCAGCCCAAGCATGAAGTCCTTGCTCACCCAAACACACCTCTGTCTTTCCTTGTACGTCATACGTGCGTCCCACGTCACGACGCACCAGAGGAGGGCGCTGGTGATTGGCGGATGAGTCTGCAGGCCTGCACTGTGGCCTGACAGGCTTGAGACAGCTGCACCGCAGCCTCACAAACATTGTTTATATTGTTTATATTTTATGGTTTTTTTTTCTGCAACAACGTCAGAGGCTAGAACAGGCCTCAGTGGTGACCCCCAACAGAGAAACATAACTGACTCTGAACTATGTACAGACAGGTTTAAAAGTCAGTAACAACACAAACAAACTCAGTCCCAGAACCCTGAGACTGATGGCAACACTCACACATCCTGCACAGAGGCAGGTGGAGTGGCAGAACACCACATGAAAAACGTTACCCTGCTAATCCATAACTCCCAGGACTGAATTAGTCATGGAGAGGCCTGACATGTCACGCAGGTAGTATCTTATGAACGTGCAGGGCGTGGCCCACGAGGCCGCCAAGCAGATATCGCTTACTGTCATCCCACCATGTAAAGCTGCAGAAGACGCCAACGCCCGTGTAGAATGAGCACGTAACGTCTGAGGAGATTCTACTCCACACACTCTGTAAGCTTCTGAGAAGATTGTCAGCACCTCATTCCCCTCATTACAGGACTTACACAGCAACCACCTCACTCGGAAAGCCCTCTGCATGGCAGGTGATCCCACACACCCACTGTACAGCTGCTTCAGCCTGTTGCCTTCAGGGAGGAGACTGAGGAGTCTCCAGGCTCGAACCAGCAGACTACAGGTAGTCCCCGATTTACGAGCGAGATCCGTCACAACGAGGCGCTCGTAAACCGGAAATCTCGTAATTTGGAACGGCCGCCATTTCTCTCGTAAATCCGGAAATCCGCTCGTAAATTGGAACGGTTTTCGCTAGCGCGACTAAAAACACTCTATTTTCATCTAAAAACTACTTTTGAGTGCATAAAAATGATCGGAAACGTGTGTTTATATGCTTAACTAACTAACTGTAGTGAAAAAACACATGAAAACTCAGTATTTTTTTCGTTTTTTCCAAAAATGTGCAGCTCGTAAGTCTGGAACCTCGCAGATCAGAGCGCTCGTAAATCGGGGACTACCTGTACATGACAGCTATGTTCATCAGACAGTCAGGATGCTTAACTCTCTACCTGCTCTGCCTCCCCTCCCACTTGTGCTGCATTAACACTAAAAACTTTCACACATTACCACACAACACAAAGAATTTAACACTGGACTCTGTCATCAAAACGGGTTATTCACTCAACTCACGGTCATGTGCTCATTCAGTTTGCACTACTTCTTATATTTGCACTAATGTTTGTATTACATTACTGCCTATAGTCATACTACTGTTTACATTCACTGTTTACATTTATTACTACTGTTTTCATTCAATACTACTGTTTACATTTATTACTACTGTTTACATTTACACTACTTTTTATATCTACACTACTGCTGATATATATATATA